>CABFWO010005965.1:0-40331 GCA_902155825.1 Timema genevievae
TACATTATTCCGTTCAGAAATCTTACGAGTTTATAGAAAGAGAGAGAAAGTCTGTGCGGTGCGCCGTACCATTTATTTTAAATAACTCTCAAATTAAGATATAAATATATTAATAGTTTAATATTTTCAAGCTTGCCCTTATGAGTTGGTAGCAACACCAATCTAGTGCAATGTTATCTCAGATGGTATGAGTGTCTATTTAATGAACTAATACCTTTGAGTTCGACAACTGGCATGGCCAAAAAATGGATCATTGTTGAGATTAGGGCAACCTCTCATCACACTACCAGAAGACTAGCTGTTGAGGATTATTTAGAGTTTAGTTCATTTGAAGTCTCGCACTGATGTAACTTGTTCGGAAAATGAAAGCTAAATATCCTCACAAACAAACAATACCAATTTAATGTAATGATGAACGTTGACTAAATAGGCTTTGCTTCTTGATGCTCTAGGGTCAAAGGACAGATTTACTTTTATATTTTGTTTGTTATTTTAAATGTGGGCATGGCCTTTTTTATATTTAGTGTTTGCTACTATATTAATATCTAATCTTTATTTTAAGGGTCACACTTTAAATTTGGTTACTGTGCAAATATAATTTAGAAGGTTCAACTAGACTTAGTTATATCATGTATTTTGGTTCAGGAGTAGCCATGGGTAGGAATGATTTTATAAATGACTATAATTCAACAATGTTTTAGAAGTGGACAAGTCAGCAAAGATCATTATACAACGTATATCTAAAACATTGCATCAAACTTTGGCAGGCTATTCCTTGGGTGAAAATAGAATAATTCACATCAGCAACCTAGGGTCCATACTTGAATAATAAGGGTAGTATACATCCCTAAAGATAGAGCTAAAAACGACTCTTGTGTGAAATATTATGAAAACTGCTTAGGGTATTACAACGAATATTTGTATACTACTTATTGAAACCTTGATCATTAATAAATTAAATGTACTGTTACCGTAACCCACCCCCATCATGTAAAAAGGGGGGTTGTAAGAATTTTCTGCAATAAAATATGTAAGAGTAAGTATTGCCAATTTTTACTTAAGATTACAAAACATGTAAAAATTAACAAAAAAGGTGTCTTGGAGAAACTGTCTAGTTTTCCCTGTTTCCGAGATAATCACACAAGTTTGAGCTCAGAGACAAATGTATCTAACACAGCTAGTAACACAGCTATACTGGCTCCCTACCTGGCAGGAATTAACACTTGTCTTTGAGATCACACATGCATGATTATCTCGAAAACGGAGAAAGCTAGACAGTTTCTTCAAGACACTTTTTTTTTGTTAATTTTTACTCCACGTTTTGTAATCTTAAGTCAAAATCAGTAATACTTACTCTGACATATTTTATTGCAGAAAAAAGTCTTACAACCCCGTCTTTTTTACATAGTGAAGTGGGTAACGGTAACAGCACATTTAATTTATTAATGATCAAGGTTTCAATAAGTAGTATACAAATATTTATTGTAATAACCTAAGCAGTTTTCATAATATTTCACACGATAGTAGTTTTTTTTAGCTCTATCTTTAGGGGTGTATACCACCCTTATTATTCAATATGGACCCTAGGTTGCTGATGTAAATTATTCTATTTTCACCCAAGGAATATCCTTCCAAAGTTTGATGCAATGTTTTAGATACACGTTGTATATAGAGCTCTGATTTTCATGTAGTATTAACCTACAAAATATGAACTTTACAATTCTATTTTTAACGAGTTATTAGAATTATTATAAGTTGTCATTATTAGTTTGTTCAGCACCATTTTGATATCTTATTAATAAAAAAAGGCAAATAAGCGATTTTATGAATCATACAAACCCTATCAACTTTCGATGTAATCTCCAATGTTGCCGGTTCTTTGAAAGCAAGTGAACGTCAGACCACTACAGATTTTCTTTAAGTCGAATTCCCCTTGAATAATTTTTTTCCGTCAGAGGTTAAATATTTGATCTCGACATGCTAGATAATAATTTTACTTCTATATATGTATAAACAGGATTGGTCTTGTTAGCTTTTAAAAATACCGTTCTATGCACCATAAAATTGTGAAATACTCCAAAATACATTTCCTTGGTTGATCTTGGTTTCCGTTTTCATAATTTGTTATTTGCTTTGTCACTTTATATAGGCCTATGTTTCTTATCCCAACCTAAATACAACTTAAAAATGGACTAAGCAGATACAAAAATTATAGTTTTTAAAACTCGTTAACCTGTGTTTACAAACTGACACGCCACACGAATGATGCGCTGCTAAGGACACTTATCTGGCAACGCTACATTAACTTCCTTTCACAGCAAAAAAAAAGTCAGACACTAAGTTACGTTGCAGTAAATGTATTCCTCTCTGACGATCCAGCATATCTAGCTTAGGCTTTGATCACTGCCATTCCTTAACTGAATGCTTTCCTTTATGAAAGTATAGGTTGCCTGAAAATTAGTGACCCTTCATTTAACATAATTTCCCCCAAGAAAAACAGAAAAATAATTCATTGATAAAAAACACTATGAATACGTAGTTTTATTTAATATCGAATAAAACATGTAGAATTCAATAAAATATGTGAAAACTTGTAAAATTCAAATTCAAAATATGGTCCCAAACAATATAATTCTCCGAATATTCTATTTTAACCTTTTTAAGTAGCAGTATTATTATATATGGTCTAATTACATCAATTCAGCGAACTAATTATGTACAGCTAGGCTCAGCATATGAAGGTTACAACGTAAATTTACTTTAGAAGGGATCGGCATCAATCGAGTATAGGCTTGGCAAAAAAAGAACATTTTTAGAGAGATCTTGAGTAGTAAATCTAATTTAAAGGTGGGATCAGAGTGATTTTTTTTAAAAGTAAGTATAAAAATACTTCATTGCGATCCATAATTTGATATAATTTAAAGATAGTAATGGTACAAATCCAGTTTAGGGGTTTCCACCTGGGAATTAACTTTATTAGTGACATTTATGCAAATATGAATTGAGAGTGGCCGACCCCTTATTCTGAAAAGACTCGCTAGCGATAAAACTCGAAACTAATGATCTCGCATGCCACAGATTGTACCAAAACAAATCTAATTTTGATAGATTTATTTCTATTTTTGTGCGAGTGGGTGTAACTTTGTTTTGGTTGCGAATGAGTTTTCAATCTGACAACATTATAAAACCGATCATATCACAAAGTATTGAGCTGATGGGATACCACAACGCACCATTGTACAAGATACGTAAAAAACATTAATATTATTACTGTCTTTATTGCATCGTGTAATACGATTTGTTTAGTTTGATTAGGAAACCATATTCCATTTGCTTGTAACTTCAAATGAAGGACCTTTACTTAAGGACAGAATTCATAAATAACTTAATTATTATCGAATGCCTAAATGTTAGTGTGTGAATCTAGGTAAAGCTATTTAACTTTTAAATAAACTTGAACTTATTAATACCATATACAAACTTATAAAATAAATTATTATACCATGGTTTGGATGTCCTGAAGTCAAAAGGATTATTTGATTGAAATTACCTCAAAATTACATTAGATTTTCCATTGTTAAGGCGCCTTAGCACATTAGGTTTATAATATAGCTTTTCTCCCCAGACCACCCAAATTCCTTTCAGAATTTTCTTTTAATTTGTTGATGCTATTACTATTTCCTCCTAACCTATCACAGAAACTGAAACAAGGAATAGACGAAGTATCAAAGTATTTTGTGGTTCTATGCTCCACATTGGAAGCTAAAAAGGAATCAATAGTAATAATATTTATATTTCCTCCTTACAATCAGAGGAAGTCAGTTAGAAAAAAATAATAACACATATTTTTACCGGTCAAGCATTTTAATATGTATTATTCTTTGAGTTATTTTTATATAAACTGCCGCTTTAATCTTGTTGGCATGAGACCATCACTAATTTTTATCTTGAGCTGGACTAAATATTTAAGGGGAAGTTTAGTGGAAAGTTGGGAGATGCACTGAAAAAAATTGTATTTTTTTTCTCTTCGTTCCTCTTTGTTCAAACAACATCGCGTAGGGGAAAGTTAAGGCCAATGGTGAGAGAATACTTAAAGAAAACCACTCCCAAAGAATGCTCAGAAATTGGCCTCCCAAATATATATTAAATCTACCCTTGATTATAAAAACAATTTATTAATTAGTGAGCCTCTACGGGGAACATATTATCTTGTTCACAATATGTTTTGCCTTTAAATATTTTTTTTTTCTATTTACTTTCAGTTGCATCTCTTTTGTTTATGTATGTCCTTTGTATTTTCCTCTCTCATTGTTTTATTTCATCGTATTTTTGTATCTTTGTCTTCTTGCTATCTCCTTCCCTCTAAAGTTTCTCTCTCCCACCTCTCCTCCAACCACTTTCCACACTTGATTAACTTGCTTTCACGGCATCACTCACCCAGACAATGCAAGGGGTCAACCTCTATTAAAAGCTATCACTCGCGTGGCTGTGTGTTAGGAGGATGGATTGGAGGCGAGAAGTGAACTATGATATCAAATTATTATTTTTTGGCACCGCGTTTTACCCTACCTGTTCAAGCTATACGCAAATGTACTTATTACACTATTGAACTAGGGATGATAATTTAGAGGAAATATATCCATATTCTTGTGGAGGGTGAGTAGAAAACCACTTCGTAAAAATGGATCTCAATGAACCCGACCTGGATTTGAAACTTGTTCCCTCTGTCACCGACAGTCTAGTCTAATACGAGACCATGCGGCCATCAAAGCAGGTCATCATCATAATCATCATCACCATCACCACATTATTATTATTATTATTATTATTATTAGCATCGCGTCTTACTACCCGTTCGGGCTATACGCACTTACGCTAATGTGTAATGGCAGGGTGCTTGTGAGATGAAATGGAGGACCTACAGTTTAACGTAGGATTCGAACCACGGTGGAGACCTGGCATTCCACACATTCACAAGTTGTGATTAATACACGTCTTGTCAGAGGTGAAGGAAGGGTTTTGCTATCAGATAAATCTGCGCCGGGAACGGGGATTGAACCCCAGCACAGAAGTGTGACACCTGACACCTTACCCCTAGACCGCCAGGTCATCCCAGGTCATCATAAATAGTCGGTTTAGTTTCACACACAAGAATAAAGGGTGGTATTTATATAGCCATAGATAAAAATACATAAAACGAAAGTGAGGAATACTGAGAATGAGCTAAGGTATAATATTAACCACAAGAGAAAGAGAAAGAGTTGGGCTTTTTTATTTAATTTTTTGCACCAAGCTCACATTTAATTTCAACAATGAGATGGGAATGAAGCTTTAAAATAAATATACTATCATCTGCGCGGAGGTAAGTTCAATAGTGAGCTAAAAACTGCTCACATAAATGCACATAAAAGCTATTTAGAGTGAACCTTTCCTGGTATTTTTTTTAATTGGATGCCTCTAGAAGATATTTAGAATGATGTTTGCCTGAAATCTTTTTAAAATTAAACGTCTCTAGAAACTATTTGAGATTGTCTTTACCTGGCAAATTTTTGAAATTTAAATGCCTCTTCGAGTTATTTGAAGTTTTATACAAGCCCATTATAAGTTTAGTAATAAAAACTACAAAAAATTGTAGTTAAGTGGGTAGGGGGATTTTAAGCTCTATATCCCTCTTCCTACGCACATGCGCTACATTATTTTTCTAATATTCTTAAGAGATAATTTAAAAACTTCAAAGTTTCCTATGACATAAGTTACAGTATCTAAGCTTATTATAGTAAACATTTAAACTTTAAATGTAAAATTTGGTATAATCTGCCTAAATTTTTTTTATCATTATCGAAACCTACTTATGTTGTTTGTTTTCCAATTCTATTCACTTTTAATATATCACTTTAATTTTTAACAATAAACAACCTAACAAACTTATTATATTGTGAAATATATTCTTATACTTATTTTTTTATTATTTTACAGTTATTTCTAATCACATTTTTCTACATTTTGTTTTTGTAGTTTTCAGTTAAATGTGATTTTAAAATTTAGTCTATTATTCTATATCAACTTTTGTCTAATCATATTTTATTCAGACATTAGTATTTCCCATTTATTTTCTTTAGCGTATTACATACATCTTCTGCATATATTTAGTTCGTTATTTGTACTTATTACAGATTAATGAGGCCTGGATATTCATTTTATATTAAATTAAATTAAAGGCTTGCAATTCAAATTAAACATTCTTTTTCTGCTTTTTAATATTAGACATTTTTCTTTTATCTCATTCTTTTTGGATGAACATCATTTTAATGTCTACCCATACTTAGTCTTTTGTCTATAATTGATAAATTTCACTTACCTCCTAAAATAATTGCCAATTAATTTCTCAACTGAAACTACATTACTCTGCTACTAGCTAAATTTACTTTCTCGCTATCTTACAGGCAGAGAAAGTATTGTGATCGTAAAAAAAACGAACTCGAGATTTGATGAATTTCGACGTTTCATGACCCCTCCCCCTTTCCCGAATCCGAAAAAGTTGTTTTTGAATTGCAGTCTTTCTGTCTCTCTGTCTGTACCTCGGAGTAGAGCCTAAACCATTTTACCGATGGGGCTAAAACATGGTATCTAGGGTTTTCATGGGGTTGCCCTAAGGGCTTTTTGAAATTGGATATCCAACCCTAAAATTAAGGGTAGTTTAGTGAAGAGTGAAAAGAGAAAAAATCGATTTTCTCAAAATCGGCTTTAACGATTTTGATTAAATTTCATTTCCAAACATTGATCAATATAATTTTTTCGGGAAAATGAATAAGAGTTCTGGTCTGAAGCGTAAATTCACAATTTTTATCACAACTTCGAAAATATTAGAGATATGAAATTACTTATCGTTGCAAATATGTAGGTATATATAATACACAAGTTTTATTTGAGACATATACTTATATAACCATTACATTTCATGTTAAACGCAAATATATATATTCTTTAATTTTTCGAACATTAAAGGAAAAGTATTGTGATCGTAAAAAAAATCTAACCCAAGATATTGATAGATGTCAACATTCCATAACCACCCGGACTCTAAAAAGTGTTTTTTGTAATGCCGTATGTCTGTGTGTCTGTTTAGCCCTAAAATTAAAGTAGTTTAATAAAGGGCGAAAAGAGAAAAAATCAATTTTCTCTAAATCGGCTTTGATGATTTTGACTAAAACTAGTATTTAGGCGTTGATTAAGATTATCAACAAAATGGCTATTTTAATTTTCCTATGAAAATGACTTTTAAGGTATCTTACAGAAGGGGAAAGTTCCTTAATCCCGCAATTATTTAAGATACTAAATAACTTAACGAAAATTGTATTACTATTAAAAATAAAAAACTTTTGTTTGAAATATATCTTTATTAAACCAGTATTTTCTGAGATATTGGCAAATATATAAATACAATATTGTAAGTTTTAGTTTTATAGAGAAACTACTTAAATTTTAATGCAATAATTCTATAATTCCAGAGAGCAGGTATATAAGTAAGTCTCTCAAAATATTTATGTTTTTTTCTTTAACTTCTTTAGGGAAATGTTTGTATAACAATAATCTATCTGTATCGTCTTAGACTCAACAATTATTTACCTTTTTTATTTGAATTTAATAAAAATGCAATAGCCATAAGATGTACAACCCCTAATAAAATAATGAAAATTTTAACTGGAAGTCGAAATTTTAATACGAAGTATTGACCCTTGTGGACCCAATATCAACCTTTTTTTTTTGTCTAAATATATAAGTGAGGACTGTAGTTCTTTAAAAATAAAATCATAAAATTTAAATCTGTGAGTCAAAAAATGTTTAACTTAAGTATAACGCAATTTTTGCTCGGGTTTGCTAGTATATATTTAGTTTCACATATATTACGAGCTTTGAATAAATATCTCCATTTTTAAACAATGGAGTTAGAAAGTCCATGTGGATTTCCGTACCATTTATTTATCTTACAGATCCATGCAATTTTATTTATTTATATTTTATTAAATATAATTTTGACCTTGCAACTTAACAAGTATTATTATTTTATCTTTTTGAGTTATAACTCCAGTTATAAGCTTCGTTCAATTCTCCATTTTTAATTTGTTGCTTTTAGCTTGATGCTATATGTCTACTCAATAAGGAAAAACTTAATTTTCATTGCTTGGTCAGTTAGTCTTTAAACTTTTATTTTTACTTATTTTAAAACATTTTAACAGTTTTTTATTGCATCATTTTTAAATAAACATCAAATTAAACTATTTTTCCCTAATAATCTACTCAGTTTATCAATTCATTTGTCACAAAATATCTTATATTATACTTATCATTCATTATCCAATACTGATGTTTATTCTTTGTATCTCTATAATTCACTAATTCACTTATACACACTCTCGTACTGTAGATCCCCCTCCCCCACCTCCCCCTTGCTCTACTCTTTCTCTTTCCAACCCATCTCTCTGGCTCTTGGTCTCATGGTGCTGTAAACGTTTATGTGATGAAGGAGGTTGGAGGTGGAATGGGGGTAGTGAATATCCAAAAACTCAAAATTCGCATCAATGCGGAACGTAACAAAGCACCGTGTGCGATATAGTACAGTGACTATTTTATGAGGTTGGTCGTGGTGGAGATCGCAACCTGGGGGTGAGGCACAATGCAACGAATGGATATCCACTCTTGCAGAGTTTCCACGATTGTTGACTTTTTACTTGGAGGGGTCTACGAGAGGTTAAGTTAAGGTAAGAGGAAACAAAAAACCAATACTGTGGAACTTGGATAATTCAAACTTGAAGGGACTAGGAAAAAATTTGAACCAACCAAAAAATTTGAATTAATTAAGTTTCTTAAAAGGAATTCCATTTTTAACTTCCCTTATCACCGCTACTTTTTTGTCCAAAGTTAATGATGTATAGGACTGTGGCTTGGACAGTGACATCACGATACACACACACACACACACACACACACACTCACACACACACATACTACTGTAAAATATGTACTAAACAAAACTAAAAGTAAACAAAAACTAAATAACAAAACAAAATAAACGCACACGTCACAAGATATCGCTACGACCGAATCACTAAGAGCAGACGTAGCCACTAGAGATGTTCGACCTTGACTAATGGAGTACAGAACTGTACGTGTAAACAAAGAGATATGGAGATGAGCGGGGGAGGGGGAGGGGTGTGAAGAAGGGTACTGACCGCATTCCAGCGTCGCCTCCCCTGTTGCTAAAAATAGAACAACATGGCGCTGCAACTGAAACTAGGAAAACAATACTGCACAGTACATTACAACTTACGAAAAGTTTGAATTAACCAAAATAAAATTCGAGCCATCCACGATTTTTTTTACACTGTTTTAAAACCAAATTCATTGGACCGGGTGAAAGATTCGAATTAAAAACCATTTCGAATTACTAAAGTTTAAATTAGTCAGGTTCAACTGTATATACAATATGTTTATCTAATTATGACAACGGATATGTAATGTATTAAAGCAATTACGTAGATAAAGGGAAATAAAAAAATGAAATCTTGTTGATATCTTGTATTGGTGTCAACACACTTTTGAATATTAATTCAATTATTTACTTTATAATAATATATTTTTATTTCTTAAATCAAAAGAAAGTATTGTAACCAAGAAAATATATATTTTTAGGTTATGAAGAATATTCCCGTTTTATGTGAACACGAAAGCAAAATAGTGTATTCTATAATTCCGTCTGTCTCCATGTCTGTCCGTTTGTACAGCAATTTAAATAAAAATAATAAATACAATAAAAACGAAATGTATAAATTCACTTGTGAATACAAGAGTATATATATTGTACCGATGGGCCGTTGTTTTAAGGTTCGTTATAAAGAGCACGTTTCTGATTTTAAATACAATAGAACCAAATCAAAATTTGCAGACCATCTAAAGAACACCAATCATCAACCCAAACCAACTGACCAGTGTATGAAACCCCTTCACTTTTCTCATAAAGGTACGAAATTAAACACAGCTGAAATTTTTTTCATTAAAGCAGCGTTATTAAACAATAAATAAATTCTTAACGAACAATTACATTTCTCAAATCAAATTGTCGTCAACACATTAAATCATCTACTTAAAAACATTAAAATCCTATAACCTTATTTATCCCGCTCTACCTTCTATCGTAGAAAATGGCCCGTCCGAGCTGGAGTCGAGAGGATTAGTTCCTTTTCATTCCTTTTCATCCAGCACCCTAATGATATCCATCCTTGATTCCATAGATCACTCAACACTCCAACTGATTACAATAACAGTTTCTCAATCTAACACTACTCTATCATGGTTGTCTAAATTTTACCTTGTATAGCTCGCTTACCATTAGTCTTGTTTTTACACACACTTATTTTCCCGAACCACACCTAAATCAGTCAACATCTCGTTGTACCAACACTTGGTGTCCTTCACAACGACTTTTGTAAGTTTGTTTGTTTAGTAGTTCTTTCAGCATCTTTTCAATGCTGGAAATTCAAAAGCAGTAACGGGACAAGAAATAACAGATAAGACTTAGAATTTTACGAAATTCTCTACATCAATTATATCCGTTTCAAATTGGTTAACCTATAAATTAAAATTGTATACTTGTCAACTCTAATACCTATTCATACTTTAAACATTGTTTCATTAAATATTGTATATCTTAAAGTCGTTGTTTATTAATACTCAATCATTTAGTCATAATAACCTACTAGCAGATGTTAACCTTTTAACCCAAAGTTTTTATAATTTTAATTCTGAACTTACATGAACTTGAACATTGTTTGTCTAACATAGTTTGCTATATGTAAGTTTTAAACATTTTTAACGTGTTTTCATGTATTTTCATCACCTGATATACTGCTTAATTGATGATTAATTATTTATTAAATGTGCTATATTCTTTAATTACCATAAATTAACTTAATTATACATTTTGATTTGCAATTTTATTTTATTACATAAATTAACTTAAATTGTATCAATCAATTCTTTCTATATATTTTTGAGCAATATATCTAAGTCTTAAAATTCTAAATCAAATCCACTCCTTACTTTCAACTTGTTTAGAATGTTTTCTAAAACGCTAGTTGTTTGAAGTTGCCAAATAACCAACAAAAGATATTAATGAAATAAAGAAATGGTTTCATCATGAAATTATTTGAATTTTCTTTGATCTAACCGGAATTTTCATGAATATGTACACCTCTATTATGTACATGCCTATTATAGCTGAATCATTACTTTTTTTACAAATATAGTAATATATATATTGCAACCAGAATATCATATATTCATTAAAAAAAATCCTATCAGGATAAAATGTTTGTGATAACTTTCAAGCAAATAATGCTATGTGTTGAATAGGGGGATTGATTTCAAAAATTAAATGCCGGGGTTTGACTCGAAAACCGATTCACTGGAGAGATTTACTATTCCGCGTTTGGATTCTTCAATAATCATATTACACTTATATAAAGAGGTTTGTTTGAGTGTTTGTATGTTCATGATAACCTTGAAAACTGTTTGAACAATTTAGACAAGATTTTCATTTGTGTGTTTCTTATAATTTTAGGAAGACATGTGCTATATTATTTCCAGTTAAATTCCACAAAATGTGAGGTTTTCAAAGATTATGTCTTAAACCACGGTATCAATTATATATACTTCTATTGAATGTAGAATGTATCAGTTTTCTTTTTAACTAGACCACAAAATCACTGCAAATGAAAAGAGTAATAATTTCAGAATGCATTTCAATCTTAAATCGAAAGAAAAATTATAATTTTGTTAGGTTGGGTGTTTCGTATTCACATTATTAATCAAAAGGTATTACTTTGACTAATAAAAATAAATGGTACGGTGCATCGCATACGTTCTCTCTCTTTAGTCTTAATATAGAGACAATTACTTAAAAACTCATTAAATTAATTGTGAAATGAAATCATATACACTGTTGCAGAAACCCTCCACTGAATAGCTTAAGTGTAAAGATACATACTGTTAAAGAAACAGTTAAGAAAAGAGGAGCATCTCTGTATACCAAAGAGGATAGTAATCAGATACATATTTATAAGTGTTCCATTTGGATATATTTGTTTGGTTATAGCTCAGAAATCACTTATTTTATCAAAAAGTATTACAGATATAAATATGTTTACTTTCAACAGTAACTTTACAATGATAAGTTATTTTGTATCTCATATAGTTGCGGATGTACGATCAAATTAGGAAATGTGTACTTATTTGATTTTCATGGGAAAATAAGAATTGTCATTTTGTTTGTAATATGAAACAATGCCTGTATAAAAAGTTTAATAAAAATGATTATAGCAATTTTTGAGAAAATCTATTTTATTCCCTTTTGTCCTTCAGTAACTTACTCTTAATTTTAGGATTAAATGTCTAATTCCAAAAACTGCTCAGGGGAACATTATTAAAACTCTAGATACCAAGTTTCAACCAGAAAGTTAAAATGGTATTGGCTTTACACCAAGATATAGACGAGCAGAACTAAAAATAAATAAAATTTATTTTTTTTCTTTAGTAAACTGCCCTTAATTTTAGATTTGGATATATCAATTCCAGAAAGTTATCGGGGGTAAATTATGAAAAGCCTGAATACCAAGTTTTATCCCAATTCGTAAAATGATTTTGACTCTACTCCGACATATAAACAGGCAAAGAGACAAACAAAAGACATCAGGAAAAACGTTTTTCGTTTACAGTGAGTCAGAAAATAGTAACATTTATAGAAACCTAGAGTTTTATTTTTTTATTTTTTTTACAATCACGGTACTTATCTCTTCGAGGGTTCGAGAGAAAGAAATACACATAAGTAGCATGTCACCTGTTTATATAGTTAGGTATATGTTTCATATTATTTATCATAGATGGTAAAATGTGTTTTTATTTATCTAAATTAATAACATAGGTAACGTACCACATATTTTTTTCAGATTTATTTCAGAGGGATAGCTCCAAATAACCAAATATAATTTGAGGTTACGTATTGTAAGCGACCGTGCTCAAGACAATCCGTGTTGAAAGCGAACACAAAAATGTCATCGTGTTCAGAGCGATCAAACATGTTTTTAAAATTCATCCAAGTGAATGAGCTAGGTATGTGTCAAAAATAACATGTAAACATAATATAGTTAAAACAATAGCTAGCAAAACATAGACTAAATAACCTAACTGATATAATCTAACATAACCTAACCTGACCAACTCAAATCTATAAAATTAGACCTACATAAAACTGGATAGAAAAATTGATAACATAATCTGGGACACCGAAAAAACAAAGGCCTTTAAAATATGTAATAATGCATTAAACTACGTGAATAAATTATATTAGAATATTTTCTTATGGATTATAAACATTGAATAATGTAATTAGTCTTTACAAGGATACAAATAATTATTTATAGAGAATAAATATTTTCAACTAAATTTAGTAAAGCAATAGGCGAGGTAATTAAAAGGAAAATGACCCATAACATAATGTAGGTCACTTCGACCAAACACGTTAAAAATCTGATAGCATACAACACGATTTTTTCTTGGCCGCTCTGAACACAGTCTCTTCCAACATGACATCAAATTTTAAATACTAATAATTTCTAAAAGACAGCTGGTGAAATAAAGGGTTTAGACATTTTTAAAACCAAATGATAAACTACTTCTCACAGTGTTAGACGATAACCATTTGTCGGGCGGATAAAAGGCCCACCTCAAATGGTATAAGGCTCTGAAAATTCTTAAATTTTAAAATGAAGAAGTGAAAATAAATAGGGCGTGCCCATTAAAAATTCCAAGGGTAATATAAAACTAAATTTGTGGGGTGGAAAATTGAATCTGGCATAAAAGTAAGTATGTGTATCTTCTCTGATACTCAAATATCTTTGAACACAATTGTTAAAGGATTTATTTTAATAAATCCTAAATAAAAAATAATTTGAAAATTGATATTATTTTTTAAATGAATTTATAAAATTATCAATTTAATAGAAGATTCCGTTAATACACATTTATAACTAAATCTATTGCTATTTTCCAAATTATTTTAATTTTTAAACTCCTTCGACTTTAAATTGATATGTAAATTATGTTTTATCCGAAACACAGGCACACTATGATATATATTATTCTGTAAAACACTGCTGGAGTATCAATTTCAAGAATTTAGCTATAGGTACCTCTTTTTTAAAAATTTTAAATGTTTGAAAATCATTATAATTTGTAAATTATTCTTAGATTTTAAGCTAGAATTAAAATACCAATTTTTCCTTGAGGTATGTCTATATAACATTTAAATATAAAGTTTGAGTGAACTCCATTTAATAGTTTCAACTGTTGCCAAGTTACAGGTTCAAAAAGAGAGAGTTAGATAGAGTTTGAAGACAGACAAGTTGACAGAATGGTAAAAACCACATTTTTTTAATTTTAGGGCACATAAAACGCCAAAACCTATAATAATCTCAAAGTTAAAAATGTTCATGATTACAATAGTTTATTTGTACAAGTAAATAATAACTACTTTAAATGTCTAGTTGTTGTTTTACACAATATTTATTATGGTACTTACCACCTACACTATTCCCCATATCTCATTATTCGTACTAGATATATATTCTAGCTAATGAGACTAATAATATTAAAACATTATTCAACTTATTGGTCGTGCCATTTTTATTGCAATTTGTGTTTAATTTTCGGGAATGTAATCGTGGTTTTCATCGGAAAGCAAACAACCTCTGATGTTGTTGGAATAAAAGGCATTTAATTGCATTTACCATGCTATGTAGTTTAATTGGACTCGTTCGTAATAACTTGATTAGGATAGAGTTAACCTGCATGACAATATCCATCCAACTAATGAACATTCAGCTTCCAGTTCAAGTCAATAGAATTTCTAAAACTAGCACAAAAGTTAGCAAATGCGCACGCATCCATTCACTCTCCCCACCCCTTACACACACACACACACACACACACACACACACACACACACACACACACACACACNTTGTTAATACCTAAGAGTACCGATCTGTTGTCACAGACCATAACCTCTTTTTGTGAGAGTGTTTATTGATTGTGGAAGGCAAATGGAGTTGGGAGAAGGAGTTGTGAAATGGAGAGCGTGTTATGTTGTGGAGTAACTATATCGGGCCCTAATACACTGTGATGGTAAACACAAGTGTGGTCAGGCCCGATGTGTGGTTTCTAGATGCGCTGAAATAAAGCATAAGTTTAAATTAGACAATATTTGAGAGATGGAAGAGTGATTGCGAATTTGTGAAAATGAATTTTGACTTTGGTCACTTTGGAGTGAGTAGATGGGGTAGGTAGTGAGTTAGGTGATGGACACTAGGACTGGCTAGTGAAGGATTTGTGGAGTTGGGTCCAGTCTTGTTTTTTTTGTACTTTCTGGGTTCTCTTGGGTTGTACTGCCCAAGGTTTTGGATTATTGCGTTCTCCTCCATCATGCAGTTTTTGTTGTAGAAGCTTGCGTCTCGTCCTACGAATAGGTCTCTTAGAGTCCTGGTGCCCGTCTCTGCGTGGATGAGCACATTGTTGGTTCTTGTGTTTACCCCAATAATGCATCGAAGAACATTGTTCTGTACCACTAGGAGCTGGTTGAGCACGGTGATCAATACGAGAAACTTAGTCACATGCCAATATCTAAGATTTCCACAACATTCGCTCTATCCAATCGGTGCGAGATGAAATAGATAAAGCTTGGTTTTACAACACAACAGTCCACATAAGAGAGCCAATCAACGTTCACAGCTAGCATATGCATGCACTATGTAACTGGAGACAGGTCAATCGCAGTATAGTGTGTTTAGACTGTTGAAACGATTTTAAACAACACATTTTTTTATTAAAATGATCATGTGTTGATTTGTGTCTAGAAGAAAAAAAAAGACCACTTATAAATAATCTTGGTGAAAAAGTTAATAAAGAATAACTCGAAAATTAAAGACACTGATAATATGGTGTTCATAGTTTCCCATGCAATTCTTCATTAATCAAACAAGTATATCTGCAGTAGTATTAATTCTATGTACTACTCAAAGATATTCTATTATTTACTTTGCGTGAAATTGCTAATAAAGATTTAAGGAAGCAAAAAGATGCCCCCAGGATATGTAGACAAAGTTCTGGAAACCTTTACTTAAAAAAGTTTGAACTATTTGAAGCAAAATAACACATAGCGAGGAAACTCCTTGGTCTGGATTCACACAAAAGTGCAAATTGCCTCCCAGGATTAGTTTTGTTTATTTGCTCTGTTCCCGTAATAACGAAAGAGGAAGCAGACTAGTGGAAAGAAACACGTTGATGGTTTTGATGGGCGTAGCACCAAGCTCGTCAGTCTGGTTTACCTACTACTGGGAGTACGATGTTCAAAACCCTGTCAGGTTTATTGAAAGTGCTTTTTTTACTAAAATGGTTTTCAATTCTTTGATAAGTTACAGTTCCTTAAGCTCTGACTTTTCTTAAATTAATATAATTAGAGTATTTAAATTCTGTTATCTGTTGTAAGACATGGTACATAAAAAACAGTTGTTATCAAAAACACTATGGATGGCCCTCTCTTCCACCAATCCATGTGAAAAATTTACTTCTAAAGTAAATGATACCTTATTTCATTCTTTTTCAATAATGACAGTAAAAGCTACTGAAGTTTTTCTATCTAAATCAGCAATCAAATTTAAACAAGTTTTGGTACTTTATTGGAAACAATAGCACTACTCATTCTAAAGTTTATATCTATTTCAATGATGCCAACTTTTCGTTACACTACCTAAACGTTCATCTACGATTTTAACATATTTTTAGCTTTTCTTTTCAACACCTTAGCTCAGCTGGTAGCGTGTCTCTCTACTGAGCTAAGACTCCCAGGATCAAATTCTGGAATGGTCGAAATATTTATCATTGGTAAAATGTGGGTGTCCACTTTCACAGTGATAAATTAACGGCTGGATGCTTGATGTTGTGTCAGTTTTATATTCAAGTTAGTTTATAAATCGTGTGCTGATATAATGGTCTGTTAAAAAAGTGAACTTTAAACACTTCAAATATTTTTAATTGCATTTTTAACTTGTGTTTAGTGACTAGGGGAGTATAATACTAAATATATCAAAACGTCTATGAATTTAATAAACTATTACAAGGTTAAAGTCTCATTAAATGTTTTTTTGTGTTGTTCTAACAAAATAGTTTAACAGGTAGTGCCTGTTACAAAACTCAGTAGACAAACATCTATTTTCAAATGGCATATGGATGGAGTGATTATATAAAGTCAAGCAAACTACACACGAATAGTAATTAAAACTTTCTTAGCCAACATCAAATGCTTACAGCTCTACCAACTGATCTACCCTTAAATTTTCATTAACATGACTTTTTAGAACATAATAACATAAGTTGTGTGACTAAAATTGGTAACATTTTAGTAAATATTAAATTTAATTTAGGATCTATTGATAATATTTGACAAAAGTGAAAACTGCATTTAGCATAACTTGAAAATAACTAAAATAATATCCATACAACCCTTCATAAATACACCAACAAAATTTTTTAGACCCTTTTGAAAAAAATATCGTTTCAAAATGTCAAACAAAACTATAAAATTCATAAAAACGTTATGTTCAAAAAGTTAGAACTCTGTATCTATATTTTTTTAAGCAAGAAAATTAAATAGTTAATTGATTAATTAGTTTGGTTTTCCAGCAGTAGGATTGCCTCTTACGCTGATGCGATTGAAGCTGACGGACTTTCTAATATTGAACCGACCGGTTTAATTCCCAGCCTCATTTCAATGAATATGTATAAGGCTCCAATGGAGATTTCATAGATTCGTCAACCTACCACATCTCTCAAACGTTAAAGATGGCCGTCAGATATAAACACATTTAAGAAAATCTTCTGAAAGTGTTATATATAATTACATATAAACAAAGATATAGTACGGTAAACAAATTTTTTTTTCTACTTACGTTGGCCATTATTAATGTTTTTGTCTTTTGTGATTGTTCAATAACTCTTTATCTACTTTTATAATCCTCCCCCCTCTTCAGCTCTAAACTCCCTGATAAACGCCTAGAAATAGTAGAACACTGGTACGCGTTTTACAATCCATTCACCCACACGAGCACTAAACATCAAATCATCGAGGTTGATTTTGCAGTGATGAAGAGATCGGGGATCTAATCTGGACTCAGTATTCACTGAGGGTGGATTTTCCTGAATAGTTTAAATCAATACCTCCACGCAAATATGAATGAATTGCTGTTAGATTCTACCTTCCTCATCTCTATCCCAATTAGTGTAATTAGAAGCTAGCGAACCAAACGGGTGGCAAAATACGTGATGCGATAAAAAAAAGTGTTAGGGGTATTTAAAAAAATTTATTAATTTTTTTAAGAACAAATAATAAAGAGGCTCATTTTGAAATAAATGTGTTAGCATTCTAATAAAAAAGATTAAAAACTAAATCATGGGGAAGACATCCTAATTTCCCCACCAATACATCTGTGATCGATGACAAACATTGAAACAAATTCGTCATTTTGACACGCGTAAAAAGACGTTGGTCTCGTCAAATCTGATTTTATGGTGACGGTAAATTTATGATTATAATTTAGGCTTCTGGCTGTACTGATGCAATTCTCTTTAATAGGCTTCCAAATCTCCCTCAAATAAAATGCAGCTACTTTTTCTTTAAATGTTATCTTCATCACCCTTAATCAACAAGTAAAAAATTAGTGTACACTAACAGGTACAGTCCAATTTTAATAAGAACTATCTTAATTGAAAGAGAAAAAGTTCATTAGATCCCTTTTTACGTGTGTTTTGTTAACATCGCGTCTTACTACCTGTTCAGGTTATAAGCATACATGATGATTACTCTGATGGGGTAAGGATGAGAAGGAAGCATTTTATATGTAATCTAGTCACATTTTCATGGAAGGAGAGTGGGAAACCACTTAAGAAAAACCACCGCGAATAGAACCAAACGGGATTCCCGTATTTGTAAGTAAAGTCATGTGATCTGCAACTGTAACTCTTGATAGATATTATCAATATCTAAAAGATAACACTATATTAAAATGTTGACAATGTTTTGTAGAAAAAATATATTTTAATTTCCTAAGCATTTATTCCTACCAGAATAATGCGAAAGCAGTCATACTTAAACAAATTAAATATTTATATCATGGTGAGTTGGCTACCTTTCGTGGTAAACGGCGCTCACATAATTTGATGTGGATAGATAGCCCGGTTTTAGGCCAATAGTAAAATGCTGAAAGCAATACAATAGGTTTCCACATTCGTATTATTTGTTTGATATAATTTAATAGGCACTAACTTCGGGCTTTAATTAATTGTTTGGAACGCATGGCGTTTGGTTGTGCCACAGTTAATCCACTAAGACTATATATTTATTCTTTAATACTTGAATAAGATCCTAAAGGCCCTGACACAGACTCTGTATCCGTAGGTCCGTAGTCCGTATTCCGTGCTCCTGGTCCATAAGACATTCTACTTGCGATTACAGAGTCAATATCCGTAATCACGTGACCGTTTCAACCAATGAGATAGTAAAAGACTTCATCCAATCAAAAAATTTCGAAAGAAAATAGTCTACAGCACGAAGTGCGTATCAAGCAGTCAGCTGATCAAAGAAACCAAAAACAACTTTGTTAAGAAAACTTCCAGTATTTATACTAAAATATAGGTTAAGTACAATCACAAGAGATATATTTATAACTTGATTTTAACTATCAAACTTAAAATAATAAGTTTTTGTAATGCCTTAAAATGAAAAACAGATGTAGGCCTACTGATATTTTGGATGAAACACTAAAAATTAGTGTTTATATTTACCACTCTCCGCAACAGCTAAACTTATATGTTCAGACAATGTGAATTTATTTCCATTAGGCCTACTATAAGTAGAAATGCCTAGCCAGCTATCCAGCTGAAGTGAAACGAAAGGGAGGTCATTGTTTGAAAATCAAAATCTTTGCTTTTAACTGGTAAATAATAAAATTCATCTTGTGATTTGAAGGGAATTATTGATACTGTGGTTAAAAGTGATTATCTACCAGTAAACCTATAAGTTAAGGACTTATGTTTATTTCTATAATAGTAGGTATATAAAGAGAGCGCGTTTCCTTGTATTTCTTTGTCATCATATGACATGTTTTATATTTTTTGCCATCTCTACACAGAGAAAAAAATCTCCAATTATAACAAAATTAATATTATTAAATAAATTATACATAATTCAAACAAATCAACAAAACTCTCATCAATCACAGAAGAACGTTATTATTTATAACATGAGTATTCAAAGAATGTCACAACATGGCCCCAAAGTATTTGAAGGCAATAGTTATAATTTTTAATATTATAAACGAACCCACCCCAACAAAACTTAACCATTCATGCATCAACACATTTTTTATGAAATTTCGGGATTCTGAAATGTAACATTTTTCAAACTATTTAAAATATTAATTTATTTTAAGAAATGCTTTCCCATGTACCAATTTTAAACTATATCATAATTATTTTTAAAAACTAATAATTTGTAAGGTACCCTTATATTATTATTTTAAAAGAAATATGAATAAGTATTTATCTTTTTTTATATATTAACTTAGTGATAGTGCTGCTCTCTAGTAAAAATAGAATGAGTTAAGGAGAGTCTCAGCTGCTGCCATCTATCAGACAAGTGGCACCCCAATTAAATGGATACAATTCAGGATTTTGTGGATATTATGAAAATGGATACAAATCAAACTTTTTATTTGTGATGCTTGTTTAAGTAAATGTCTGAATGGATACCATTCAGAATAGATACAATTCATGATTTTGTGAATATAATTCAAATAATTACAGTGGATACAAATCAGGATTTTTGTTAAAGTCGTTTATTTGAAAATTGTCTGAATGGATACCATTCAGAATGGATAAAATTCAGGATTTTGTGGATATTATGAGAATGGATAAAATCCGACTTTTTATTTGTTGTGCTTGTTTAAGAAACTACCTGAATGGATACCATTCAGAATGGATACAATTCGGCTCCCCCAAATGAACATGCCAAATAAGGCTGTATATTTTATTTTAGGAAAATTTGGTTATGTCTAGTTTGCTGGACACTGTTTTTTTAAGTTGAATATTTAATAAAAAGGCTTTAGCTAGTTTTTTTCAAAAATGGCATTGGGAATATTTTATATTATCAATATTAATGTATCTTTATTTATAAAATAAAATTAATTAAGTGTAATTTACCTTAAAAAATAGATTTGTAAAAGTTTAATTTATTTGAAATTGACTTTGAAAATTGAATTCAAAATGGTAATCTGGGATTTGGTTTTTCCTGATAAGTAGGAACACGTTTTTATTTTTAGAAATAATAAATAATTCTAAGGTATTTAATATATATTTCATTTTTTAAGATTTGATCTTTATTAAATATATCTATAATATACATATTATTTACATATAAAAGATGATTATTGTGATTAACAATATTATGTATTTAATTTTATAAGGAAAACTTTGTAACGTTTAAGAGAGCTAGCCTGATATATTAACGTTTATTCGCCACCATTAGTGTGATATTTGATATAATGATTGAATTGGGTCCAAGTTTGCTATCCTGTATTATAGTAATTAAAAAGGGATGAATGTCTTATTTTATGAATTAAAAGTTCTGGTCTTTTAAAGTTTTTATTTTAAGTAGATAAACAGTTTTTTGTTAGATATTTCACACGTTGTAGATTTTAATATAAAATCCCTAATATTACGTAATATACATGGCTATTCCCAACACGTGAGAGTTAGAACATGGATTAAGATCTCATCGACTTTACCTGCACGGGTCCTCGTCAGGAAGGAAAGTGAGTAGATGCGTACCATGAAGAGGTATACCTAGCGAGACTTCCTTCTCAAAGCTTCTTTAAAAAAATGGTGTGGTCATCCAGGTGCGTTTCTGTTTACAAAACTGCGTTGTCTTTTCAAACAGAGTCGTATAAAGATGTCGCCATACCTTGCAACTTAACAACTTAAAACGAATAAATCTTACCACCCGCTCTCATTTATAATATCGTAATTTTGAATACAAATGTGAATAATAAATTACTGGGATGTATAATTCCATATCATTACAACTTACTTAAGAATAGTTTACTCAAAACATAAATTTTAACATTATCTTTGAAGTCATAATACACTATATAAGAACGTTTGAGCAAGTGTGACGAACCATTTATTTTTTATTTTGACCCTAGGCTTAAAATCAATGGTAGTTTAATTACAAGTGGTTTTTTTTAATCCCTTATTTTCCGATAGTGGCTTTAAAAAGTTTAAAAAAATTGGAAATCCATGAATTGTTTTCAGACCTAACAAACTACACTGTATTTTTTTTCTGGGAGAAAAATTGTTTAAGATTTGACTATTTATAACTCATTTTCAAAAAATCTTAATATTTTAAGAATCGATGTTACAATTTGTATAAAAAGGTTTAATTTTGAATTTTTTAACATTATAAATAATTGTATATATTTAATTTTCCTTACAAAATCATTTAATAGTATTTCACAGATGAGTGATGACTAATTTTTTTAATTGAAATTATTTTAGAATAGTTCTAACGATTTTAATTAAAATTTGTATTTGCAGCTATTTTAAATGATAAATAATAAGGTATATTGAATTTTATAAAATAAATTAATTTAAGGGTAGCTCACAGATGAAAAACTTGAGGAAATTAAAAAATATCGAAAATGGATTTAATGTATAATCAAAATGGCTATTTCAAATGAGATTTCATGATAAATAAGAATATATTTGTATTTTGAAAATAGAAAAAATAAGTTTGTTGACAAATAAATGTGTTTTTGAAATTTGATTTTTTTTTAAATGGTCAGACAATTTGTTTAAAGCCTATAAATGTATATGTATTTATTGTGATAAGATGCTATGTTGGTTTTTCTTAGAAATCTTACCTAAGGGTAGTTTACAGAGACCCATTTTAAAATTTTGTTCTAAGCTATAATAAATACATTATATGATAAATATTGTACGATTGTATCGTATTATTTATTTATAGATCTTGTCAATACCAATGGAGGTGGTGGGCAGGAGTCCTAGTGGAAGACCTAAGAACAGTTTAACGAAAGGAGTGCGGAGAAGTGAGAAGAGGAGTGGATTAGGCCGGCGTATAGGAAGAAAGTTGGTGGGAGGACAGAAATAAATGGAGAGGCTTATGTTCGAGACAGACCCGGTCAGTGGGCGAAAACTGTACATGATGGCGATGATGATCAATACCTATAAAATAACACTTTAAATATATAATTATTTTATTTATTTGCGGTATTTAACTTGCACATTCTGAACCAATTGATTATATCAGCACACGAGAATTTTTACGAGATAAAAAGGCCCATTAGGATTGCCGGGAAATATATTTTCATAATAGATATACCAGGGTTCTTTTACATGCCAGAATAGACTTGAGATCGACGGCCTTACTCCACCTCCAAAGAAAGTTGTTTTACAAATTTTCATCGCTCAAGAAAAATCCGTCACCTCTAGCTGAGTTTGAACCCACGAGCATTAGATCCTGAGGCTCTAGCACTTTACCCCAACCCCACCGAGGTTGACTAACATATGGTAATATTCTGTCAATGTTAACTGATATAAAAAATTAATATTTCCTTCTACGAGAATCTAATTACTATTGGTCAAAATACTTTAATTACATTGAATCAAGATGTCACCAAATTGAATACAAATTACCGGTGCTTTTCTCTTAAAAGAGCATTTATTATATAGGCCTATCTTTAAGGTGGAAATGTAGAGAACTTGATGAAGTGGCAGTGTTTTTTCAGTTTCCTATAGCAAAACATTTTTTGTAAAATAAATATAATATATATCTCCAGGAGCAACGTTTAGTAATTAAATTCTCTTCCCATGGTTATATTAACTGTTGTTGAATATCTGTAAAGGATGTCTTGGAATTTTATGACAACTTTTCTCTTCATTTAAAAAGTTTATCATAAATTACCACAGTGCTCATAACAGATATTCAACAAATGTAGATATCAGCATGTTAAGAAAAATAAACTATCTTTATACTGGAGAAATTCTTCAATTATTTTGTCAAAAAAAGTTTTGGATTTTATTCCTGCCCTAGTACTGATTTAGATTATAAAGAATATGAAACTACAACCGGTCTAGTAATCCGGTAGTGGAACAATATATGGCTTGAATAAAAAAAATGGGGTGTGGCTGTGTCATGGTCACGGCTGTGTGTTGTACGTGAATACGTTTATGTAACGGGTTATATTTACTTTCTCTCTATCTTACAGGTAGAGAAAGTATGGTGATCGTCAAAAAAATCGAACTCGAGATTTTGATGAATTTTGACGTTTCATGACTTCCTGAATCCGAAAAAGTGGTTTTTGAATTTCCGTCTGTCTGTCTGTCTGTCTGTCTGTACCTCCAACTAGAGCCTAAACTATTTTACCGATTGAGCTGAAACTTGATATCTAGGGTTTTCATAGGGTTGCCCCGAGGGGTTTTTGGAATTGGATATCTACCCCTAAAATTAAGGGTAGTTTACTGAAGGGAAAAAAGAGAAAAAGTCGATTTTCTCAAAATCGGCTCTAACGATTTTGATTAAATTTCATTTATGAACATTAATAAATATTCCAAACAAAATGGCTACTCTCAATATTTCGGCAAAATGGCTTTAAGGGCTCCGGTCTGATGCGTAAATTAACATTTTTTATAATAGCTCCGAAACTATTTGAGATATGAAATTACTTAGCATTACAAATATGTATATATATTTATAATACAAATATTTTATTCGAAACATATTTTTATAAAATCAATAATTTTCAATCTATACGCAATTATATATATATTTTTAACTTTTTGGACATTAAAGCTTAAGTATTGCGATCGTAAAAAAAACTAACCTGAAATGTTGATGGATGTCGACGTCTCATGACCCCCCGAACCCTAAAAAATAGTCTTTGCAATGCCGTCTGTCTGTGTGTCTATTAAAACTTAAAATTAAGGGTAGTTTACTGAAGGGCAAAAAGAGAAAAAGTCGATTTTCTCAAAATCGGCTCTAACGATTTTGATTAAATTTCATTTATAAACATTAATAAATATTCCAAACAAAATGGCTACCCTCAATATTTCGGCAAAATGGCTTTAAGGGCTCCGGTCTGATGCGTCAATTAACATTTTTTATAATAGCTCCGAAACTATTTGAGATATGAAATTACTTAGCATTACAAATATGTATATATATTTATAATACAGATATTTTATCCGAAACATATTTTTATAAAATCAATAACTTTCAATCTATACGCAATTATATGAATTTTTTTAACTTTTTGGACATTAAAGTTTAAGTATTGCGACCGTTAAAAAAAACTAACCTGAAATGTTGATGGATGTCGACGTCTCATGACCCCCCGAACCCTAAAAAATAGTCTTTGCAATGCCGTCTGTCTGTGTGTCTATAAAAACTTAAAATTAAGGGTAGTTTACTGAAGGGCGAAAAGAGAAAAATTTGGTTTTCTCAAAATCTGCTCAAACGATTTTGATTAAAATTCGTATCTAGGCGTTGATTAAGATTATAAATAAACTGGCTATTTTCATTTTTCTATGAAAATGAATTTTAGGGTACATTACAGAAGCGTTAATTTCCGTATCTCCACAACTATTGGAGAAACTAAACAACTTATCATTGCAAAATTGTAGGACTATTAGAAATAAAAAACTTTTATTTGACATATATTTTTATAAAAGCAACAGTTTCTGAGATATTTGCAAATATATTAATACAATTTTGTGAGCTTTAGTTGTAAACATATACTACTTAAGTCTTAACGCAATAATTCTCCAATGCCATAGAGTAATTAAATATAAGTATCTAAAAAAGTATGTTATTTTCCCTTAAATCTCTTAGGAGAAATGTTTGCATAGCAATGATCTATCTCCATTTTAGACTCAATAGTCAATATTTACATTTTTTATTGGTCAAAATGTATAAATGAATAATTAAATATCAATGCGATGACTTGAAGATCTGCAACACCTTATAAAATGTTAAAACTTTAACCAGAATCGAAATTTTAATACGAAGTGTTGACCCTTGTGGAAGACATTAAACTGTTTGAAATGTTCTAAGGTGGACAAAGATGCGCCTCTTTTCTCATTGATTCTATATCATTGTATATTATTTCATGCGTGTTCTTATGTGGAGTGGTGATGATACAATGTACATTATTCCGTTCAGAAATCTTACGAGTTTATAGAAAGAGAGAGAAAGTCTGTGCGGTGCGCCGTACCATTTATTTTTAAATAAAATAATAACCTCAAAATGGTGGCGCTTCCCCCTCCACCACACGCGATGCGTCACTGCTCTCGCTTATCGTAATGAATTCTTTGATCCTTTAGCTATCCAGTGGTATAATTTAATTTTGGATGTAGAGGAAAGATTCTAAACTACAACACCAAACTGTATCCCCCGATTTTGTTATCATTAGGTTTTTTGGATTGCCCCCGTATGGTAGCAAATTTAAAGACGTATTCACGTCAAAAAGACCCAGGCCAAAGGCTGGAAATAGTAATGGATGGAAACAAAAAGTTTAAGATGAAAAATACCTTTAGGAAAACTAACCTTAGTCCTTCCTACTCGTCGCTGGTAAACCAGACTATATAATCCTGACACTTAGTCCACGCGTTCACCAATGAAATTAGTAAACAAGTTGGTTTTAAAAGTTGGATTGTACTAGAAGGTTAGTGGTAATAGTAATGTAGTTGGAGCTGTTAAGGAGGGGAGGGAGTGAAATATTAGCCAAATATTAAATAATAAATTAAGGGATGGCTTTTATATGAAAAAATTTAGAAAGCCACATTCAATATCGCTTAAAAGCATGTTATAAAGCTTCCAGAAGGGAAGCCATTGTAAAAGAAGGTTTTATATAAAAAAAAATAGCCTCAATTGAAGGAACGTGATGAAATTTTTTTTTAAAAGTGTGAGAGTGCTTTTGGATTTAATATTTAATCATCCCTCCATCATTCGATAGGTTATTAAATGTTTATTTCTCACCCTCCCTTAAACGCAAGCTTTTAACTGTTTTAGCTTCCATATATATTTTAATTTATTATTTGTAGACTTAGTTTTCTCTAGGACATTAATGAATGATTTTGTGTCGATGTGTCTTTAAACTCAAATTTTCTTATTTTATTTTTAAGCACTGCGTCTTACAATCCGTTTGGGTTACACGCCTATATACAAACTACGCTAAGGATTTAAAGTACTAGGAAGATTATATTTTAGAGGAAGTGTACCCACATTCGCATTGAGGAAGAGTGGAAAACCATAAATTCTCAAATTTTGTAGCTTACATAAGGAAAACTATATTGCATAATCTTATATTTTTAAATTTTTTATAATTTATACTCTATTAAATTAAGTATTTTTGAATTAAGTATTTGGTGTTTGATAAAAATATTTTGTTAGAAAAATCTTCATATCCTTTGTTCAAACGATGTAACTTACGAGTGGCATATGGTTCATTAACTAAATAATTGAACATTAATTAGAAAAATGAAATACATTTTACTATATTACGTTATTTATGTAACATTATATTCGATAGTGTATCATAATGATGAACCAAATTAATTTTAATCACATTTTCTAAAATCTTTTAAATAAATAAAATTAATAAATTAAAATTAAATAATACCAAGAACAATAATCTATTTAATTTTAATTGAATAATATTGTGGCATCCATAGTTAGATTACTGTTAACTCTTATTAGTGTAGAATAAGTATAAACAAGTGGATGCTCAAAAAATACAAAGAAAGTGCAGAAATTAGGGCCCAGAAGGTAGGGGATCGAATCCCGATGAATAAATAAAAAATTTACTTTCCTGAAAAATTATCCATATCCCTTTTCCCAAATGTGGATATATTAAATAAAAATTATATATTCCTCATCAATACCCAAAATTATTAGTGTAACTAAACGAAAACAACATGGAAATATGGTATGAGGGGGTGCAAAACCAAATACGTAGGAATGTCCGAGGAGGGTCACTAATGAGTAAGCACACTATACTCGTATATTAGGACGTGCCACTGTTCTAGGGTTGTCCGAGGAATCACTAAGTGTTAGGACAAATACACTCGTACATGAGGATGTGCCACTACTTTACTAAATTTAGACCCTTATTGCATAAAATAGCCCATAAACAAAATAACATTAACTCCATAGAGAAATTAATATATTAATATGATAACATTTTCCCTATTTTTTTTTAATGAAACCCTTAAATTGACAAAACCAATATACGTCAACAAGCAATAAGCGACTCTTAATGGACATAAGCTGACAAAACCAATATGCGTCACCAAAAAAACAAGCGACTCTCAATATCCCCGGGATAACCATGACTCCTCCAGGGATGTCCGCTCCTTTCTCTCTTGAAGTTTGGACGTCTTCTTACGTCGACGATGCATGTAGTAAGAGGATTTTCTCAGGGACAAATCTTCACTATATTCACGTGTGTGTCAAGGGAGGAAATTGGAGTGAAGGGGGAACTTGGTTCTATGACGTCTTCAGGAGCCAATGCAAGCTCGCAGTTGGTATGATGGGTCAGGCGAGCCTCCAAACCTCACCTTGGCAGCAGCGACCATTGAAAGTTTAATCAGCGAACAGGTACCGTGATGTTTCTCACGTAGGCATTTCAGGACATGAGCAGACGCATTACGAGCCCATTTTCCATGTGGGTGTCAGCGACATACGTCAGTAGAGCTATTCTCTGCCGTTTCGCTTTTCTTTATTTCAATATACCTATTGATATACAGTATTAAAAATGAAGTGTCTCAGAACAAACATGGCTATTAGAGGCCGGGGTTGTGATGTCAGGAGTGGAGTCTACTCAACTTGTAGCATATTGTAAGGATGACTCATTACATGATAAAGTAAAATTGAGAGCTGCTGATAACATTACTTGACTTATGAATATATTAAAGTGGTTTTAATAACTTTTGTGACTGTCAGGCACTTTTCTTCCTACCAGAATCGTAATATATATTCAAACGTTTGCCTTATGATTGATAAATAAATACCATCCTTTATATTTACATTGTAAAACTTCACTAACAACAATTATTATTTTATGGAATTAAAGAGAAAAATACTTTTATGTATTTGCTATAATCTTGGTAGTATCTTAGCTCCTCGTTAATTGGAATTGAAGAAACTCGTTTTTTGAAGTAACTAATAAATAAAATATTTAAGGAGATAGAAATTTTTAGTAAAAATAATAATAATAATAATAATAATAATAATAATAATAATAATAATAAAAAGGTTAAACATATACTTAGAACTTATATTGCCATACGTACTGTACAGCAAATAAAAGTAGAATATGTTAATAATAGATATGGAATCTAGATGGCTGATGTAAGACTTTTACATATTTTTTAAAATAATGCAGCATGGTAAAAGAGATTAAATCAAAACAGGATGGGATATATTCAGTATACCATATTGTAGTAAATCAACCGAAAATATTTTGTACCAAATTATTAAGTAACTGATGTGTTTCTACAAAAATGCAAAGTGTTGATTCTGCATGGCGTAGTGAAATAAAATAAATTTAGAAATTTTATTACGTAACATTAATAACATGTCAATACAAATAATAGATAAAGTAGTAATCCTGTAGGAAAATCCCTTTAGAAAATGTAAAGATATTTTGTTGTGGTCAACATTTATATCATAAACTATACTACTAAAACTATTTTCAATTATCTTTCAAAAGTAGCAGCTAATCCCTTAAAATAAATTATCTGAATAAATAATTAAACTATTTTCTGGATAAATGTCACAAATCATAATGGGTTGAGTTTTCACCCAATCAATCTTTATAGTAAAATATGAAAAAATATAATTTAAAAAAGAGAAAACCTTTGTCGTGTACCGAAACTCAATTTCTGCATTTTGTAAATTTTTGATTGATATGAACATTTAAAAAACAACCACCACATCGTTTCTCATATTAATTAATTAAGAATTTACTTTGAATTAGTAAATGTACTATTTTACTCACATAGATAATTAATACTATGTATTGAATAGTAGTTACTTAATTCATATTTACTGTTTGTAAGGTAAAAGATGTGTTGATCTCAAGCCAATGATTATATCCATTTAAATTAACACTATTCTTCTTTAAATTAAGCGCAAATTGTTGCTAAACATCTTCCCTCACCCATTCTCATCTGTCTGATGACCTAAACACAAATTGAAACTGAATGGGTTTATTAAATCTTGATGCCGCCAAAACAAAACTACACTCTACTCCACATGTAACTTATCTAAGATGAAATCTCACAAATTAATTTAGTGATTCACAGGAAGTGACGACAGGTCACATGGTCGTAGCCAGCGTGGCTTGACATAGCCTGATATATCACCGTTTGTATTTGTATCTCTGCTGTTAGATCACGCATCTAGAAGACCTTAGTTCTATTCCAGAGGTATCGAGGGATTCTTTTCTATGCAATAGATAGCTTCTTGAAAGAGAGTTCCTTTAATATATTTACACTTCTTGCCATTCAGTGGGGAGCTGAGTCCTCCTAAAGGGATTGCAAATGATTAATAATAAATAAACACCTTCCATACTTAGGTAGACTTGTTTGCTGAAGATGATGATAGTGAATATGTAGATGTGATCCAATGGGAGTCTTTAACTTAATCTGATGAGCGTTGGGATGATTCCTCTTGAAAGAATACCCAAGTCACCAGTAAGGAATCTAACCTGAGACCCTTAGACCTTTAGCCAGGCGCACTGACCATTACACCACGGGGCTGGATTTTGCTACCCTAGACATTTACATATCAAGTTAACCACATCCTACTATCATCCCTGATTCCTGAGCAAAAGAAAAGTTTTTAATATATCTATTACTTTTGTCGAAAGAAAATATATGGTTTACTAAAGAGAGAGTGTTATATAATCTTATATTATAGTTAATTTGGGAATAAACTTAAGATGATAAAACACGAAAGGCTCTTATGTGTGAAGCAACATTTTTGAAGATTGAGTCTATTGATAGAAGCATTTTAATTGTTTCTTTGATATAATAACTATAATAATTTTATTGCCAACCAAAACCAGTATACCTAATTAATATAACTATTAAAATATAATATTTAATTTGTAATGACCATTGAAAGATAATCTACATGAGTGTAAGGTGCATTTTTTTGTAACTATCCTAACTTGGTAATTAAAAAAGGTTTTGTTAGTTTTTATGTCAAGGATAAGTAAAATTTTTGTTTAAAGAATAAAATAACTATTTAATGAACTGGTGCAATACATAACAAATTGAATATTTTTTAAAAATTATATTTTAAATAAGGAAAGCATTCGCAGGTAATTTGGAACAATATTTATTTGTGTATTTCCAAAAACACTAAGAAATCTAAGCTTTAATTTGCTGTTTTGCCAGTTATAAAAAGGTTGAGTTTCGAATTTTGGCCTGGTGAACTGGGCTGATTTTCACATGTGATTGATTACTATTTTTATCTGTTTTTTTTTTTTATTGCCTTCCTTCATTAATTTTGATGTATATGGCTAACGACAGTGGACACTCGGTAGGTATAGCTCGCTTGCGGGGTCTCACCATGGAATAATTTTCCGAATCCCTAAACAATATTTTACAAGTATAAACTAAATATAAATAATGGATTAAATACCAAATCTTCTATTTTAAATTGTTAATTATGGTTATAGACATCAAAATATCATATTCTTTAATTTGAAAAATGAAACCTAAACACAGGCTCGATTCCCGTGTCGAGATGTTATTTTTAAAATTAGATAATATAAATATATAAAACATTACTTTATTATTTAAAAACCGGGGTGTTTGGATTTCAAACTTTATCTATCCGAAAAGTTTGTGTCAGAATCCAAAGTCAGAAGTCTAAAATCAATGTTTTTCATACCAGAAGATTCTTGGTCAACTGCGTTTTACCACCCATTTGAGCTTTCCAAATATTTACACAAATGGAAGTGTGAGGGAACAGGAAGGTAGAATTTATAGGAGGTATATTCATATTTGCATGAAGGAAAATAGGAAGCAGTTTGAGGAAAAACACCTTATTACACCCAGCCAGGGTTAAAACCACAACCTCCCCGTTTATGGCTAACCAGACAAGATGTTAAAATCACCGTGCTTTAATGTGATCCCACTGGTGCGGATATTGACGTTATTATAATCCTGTGAAACTTTTAATTGGCTATGTATTATTTTATTTGGCACCGCGTCTTACTATTTGTTCAGGCTATACGCATATGTACTAATTACGCTTGTGAGTTAAATATGAGTAAGGTTGAAATAATAGAAAGTGAACTCGCGGTTGCGTGCAGGAAGAGTGGAAACCCATTTTGGAAACACCACCCTCAGTACACCTGATCTAGACTTGAACCTCGATCTCCCCGTCATAGGCAATCTAGTCTAGAACAAGAGGAGAACCTTAGATCAAGGAGCCACCGAAACACGTCTTGGAAATATACATCTGTGATTAAAATGTATGGGTTATTATTCTTAGTTTTTAGTCTACTCCATAAATTATTTGTATTATATATTAATAAATTGTATTTTTTAAAGAATACTGTTGAATTTCTTAATATATGTAGGCTACAACAACACACTTCTGTTAAATATGGATTTATCAAAAATAGTTACTAGTTGAATGCAAATCAAATACATTAGTCAATACGACTGTATGAATAATAAAACAAAAACAAAATAGATCACACTATTCTAATTAGAGGAAAATCTAAAATCAATTTTAGAATTGTAAGTCAAATACTTTTTATAAGAGGTTTTGTGTAATATCAAATAAAATAGAAGATAATAAGAACTAACGACTAGCCATTAAATTTATATTTCAAGTTTTCATATTTATATAAGCTTTCAAAAGCGACTTTTTAACATATAACTTCATATCTAATACGTTAAAGGACACTGAATGAAGACGATGACATATTACAATTATGTATATACGAGGAAAATTCTGATTTTGATCCCTTTTTAAAGGAAGACTTAGGGGATGGACTTGTTATATCGTACAAGTTTCAACCATATTTTCATCTTCCGTCACCGTAAACAATACTTTTAGGTCACATTATGTTGTTAAACTTTTTTTAACTTTAGTTATCAACTCGGTGACACAGACTAGATTGCTTTCAAAGTTGCGGCTGAATTCGTTGACAATTGACGTCGGCATCTGTTACTTGTAATATAAATTATTCCATAAACTAACTTGTTTAACCGTTCCTTGCGACAGTCGCACTGAGGTAGTCGCAAACTTATCCTCTTCAAGAAAATGGACCTTAAGTAATATACCACCATAGAGAAAATAATATTTTTTTTGTTAATTATATTCTTAATTATAGTTATTGATTAGATTTTTGCATCCACATGACTTCCTATACTTGCTTTTAATATTTTTTTACCAACTATCTTAATACTTGTTCAGGTTATACACATTTATGATAATTACTCTAATAAGGTGGTGATGTGAAAGAAAGAATTTTAGTTTTGGAGGTTAAATACCTACATTTGCGTGGAAGGTAAGTTGAATACCATTTAGGAAAAGTCACCTTCAGGAGACCCGACCGGGATATCAACACCGATCTCCCCATCACCCGCCAGTCAGTCTAACAATAAAGTGAAAGTTTAGACTATTCGACCACTGAAACGGTAGTTTAATTTGTTGATTGACACTTACTGGTAGTGAACTTTCACTCTTCCACTGTTCTTTCCCTAGGCAAGGTAGTTTTTTTATTGATGACCAGTTCCTCATCTTTCTCATTCTATCCTCTTTGATCCAATTTCTAATTTGATGATTGCCATTTATGACATTCCAAAGGAAATACTAAAAATGAGATAATATTTTTTTAGAATGATCAAATACTTTTTTTTATTTAAATGTCACCTACCCCATTCAATCTTTCTGTGGAAAAATGAGATGTTCTCAAGACACCACCATCTGTGTTCTTTTGAAGTCGTGTTTAAAGAGAATTGCCATATTCTTGGTTCCATAATATGCCTATGTTGACATTCTCTTAAATATTTCGAGGAACCATAAAAAGATTTTATCTAAGAGGGTTTGAGTCAGAAATTTAACAAATACTTACAATCTTAGTGATGTTTATATCTAAAACCATTTTTATATAATGATTTTTACTATATTATATAAATAAATTATTATAAACGTGGAAATGTTGTACCTATTTTGTGGTGAGGGATATTTACGTTTTTTCCGCAAACCCAATTTTTTTTAAATCTTTCGTCCCTATATAATATATAATATACTGACAGCAGTGACCAAGTGGTATAAGGAGTGAAACTCACATTGTATTTGGCTGATTACGGATAGTTTTGCGATTAGACCCAGCTGGGTTTTCAATGAATTGTTTACAAAGAAGAATTTCACGTTATTTTCCCTAACATATACTTTAATACGGTAGGAAAGAATAAAGTAAAATGTATTTTAAAATGTGTCCACATTTGCGTGAAGGGAGGGAGAAACATTTTAGTAAAAAACACCTTAATACACATTGCTGGCATTTTAACTCCAGATTCCTATAGCTAATCATAAAAGATTAGACTGACTGTGGGTTTGTTCAATTTTGTTGAAAGTATTAACTATTAAAAATATAATACTGAAATAGAAGCAACTTGTATAAAATTTAATAGGTCTATGAATTTTTATTATTGAATAGGAACGTCTCAGTGCAAAAGAAGTTACTAACCTCATAGACACAAATGAAAAATTAAAACTAAAAAAAGAAAAATATAAATATATCAAAGATAATAATATTTAGATAATTTAACTAAATCAAAGTGAGGAATAAATAATTTATATTTGAAATGTTGAGCAAATTTGTTAAAGCCAAAAATCCTCTGTTACATACTGAATGTCTACAGAACTTTGTTGCGTCCTACCAACAATGAAAAACTTTATTAAGCCCTCCTCTTCAGAAATTACAAGGATATTAAGGCTATAAAATGAGGCTATAAAATTACTAACTATGGCTACTCAAATAAATCCAAATTACTTACGGTTAGTGAAATATTAAGTTATATAATCTGATAGTAATTTACCCTTGAGAATAAATAATATTGTTGATAAATGGACATAAATGTTGTCAGCTAAGAGAAGGAATTTGATTAAAGTGTTTGTAATTTTTTTAAGTGGTTTAAATAATCTGGTGTTTTCGATTAATAAATAGCTTGCAACTGGGCCTAATTTCTTTAATAACGACTTTTATTTTAAAAAGGAGTACCTCCCCCGTTGATATTTGCTATGAAGGGCTTGTAAGACTGTAAACCGGTATTAGTTTTTATAACATCAACCTAACACTTGAAACATTGAAAATGAGCTGGTTTCACCTGTATTCATCTTTTTTTCTATGATATAAAAATAAGTTGTATAGTTTTAAATCATAATATGATAACTCTCAATTTCATTTTGGTATTGACCATATGTTTAAAGCGTTTGAAACTTGTTAAATAAAGCAATATTTCTGGACGTGTGCATGGAACCTCGCCATTCCTGTAAAAGTCATCCTCGAAGAAGATCTTTTTAACACAGTTGAGGCAAGAAAACGATAATTCACATGAGTTTAGCACATAGCATTCTTAACATTGCCTTAATTTGGCAAATATTGCATCACAGATAGATTCCCTGGTCAAAATTTTTGTTCAAAAACAAAATGAACAAATGTAAAAAAATAGGCATATATTAGGCAGATTAATAGAATGCTTAAAATACCGTGATACTCATGAGCTGTAATTAAGAGACAGAAGAACCCAACTTTTGTACAAGGTAGTAATATCTACTTGTTAAGTTTAATTAAAAACCATACACTTTTATTCTCTCTGTTTGTAGATTTTTTAGTGATTTTGTAATTACAGTGATTTTTAAAATTTAGTAAAATTTAATCGAATATAATTTAAGATGTTAACACGTGGTGAGAAAAAAATTCTCAATGGTAAGCTTTGACCTGGCCACCCAAAATAAAGATCACGTTCCGCCACTGGATATGAGTACATATATATATTATTTAATATATATATATTATTTAATATAGATATATATATTATTTAATATAGATAAATATATATTAAATAGTTTGAAATATGAAAATGATTGTTATAATATTTGGTGGAAAGAGATTCTTATATTTATTCAATGTTTTTGTAACATTTGACTTTAAGAAAAGTATCCATCAGGAAAATTTATATTTCATTTTACAATTGATAATCAAAGAGTAGATGCTATGTCTGTTGTATAGATAAATTAGTTTGAAATTATTCTAGCATTAGAATTAATTGGTTCATAGAGGGTACAGTAAATAACCCTAGTATTTATGTAAATATTATTATTGTGAAATAAATTAGAATTTTTGCGGGAAGAAACATCTATTAAATATAATAAATGCTATGATTAAATCGCACAAACTTTCTTATATTGAATATTTTAGCTTTGAAGATTATTTTTAAATACAAATTTTGAGTAAACCACCCTTGATTATGTTTTACTATTAAGAACATGCATCATCTTATTAATCATAATAAACACTTTCTAATAAATTTTTAAACCATTTTATTTCCAATTTAAAAAAATATTATTTAATAAAATAAATTATGTGTAAATGATCCTAAGATTATTTATTATTTAAAAAAATTAAAACATATTCTAATCTATCATAAACACGATTATTTGATTCCCAAATAATTCAATTCAATCTTTGAGGTCAGTTACAAAATAATTCAAATTTTCTATAATTGGTCGTAAATAGACTACCCATAATTTATTTACTCATATAAATAATGATACTTTATTACGTATATATAACTTTTACCCAAAACCATGTATACAAAGTTATTTGTCATGTCTAACGATCCCCAGATACCCAATTGGATTCAAAGCGTTAGAGCCTTTTTAAAAATATTTCCATTTTTTGAAAAAAAATCAGTCACCAGTAAACTGAGAGTAATCCCATGTACCAGGGAAGTTTAGGAAGTCTGGTGGTTGCCTTCCACGCCGAATTTCTTTGAGCAAGCGTAAAAGGGCCTATCTATTTAACCAGGAAGAGTATTTTCACATAACTTCTGGTGTTCTTTTACATGCCACAATTGACATCCCCTCCAAAGGAAGATGTGCCACGGATTTTAATCGCTCAAGGAAAATCCTCAGCTAGTTTTAAACCTTGGTGATGGGATCCTGAAGCGAGCACTTTACCCAAAAACCACTAAGTTGACAATGTTAATTGTGTAGTGATAGTATCCATCAAAAATGATAGCTTCAAATTACATGACCTGACGTACAAATACGTGGAAATGGATCTACAAGCTTTCATATCTCTCAGTCAAAATAAATTTTCATAAAAAATTTTGGGTCCCTTTTTACAAATATTTATGGCATTTAAAAACTCCAAAATTTCCTTTCAACATAAAAATTAAATACACACACCCACATAATAGTAAAAGTAAAATTGTAGTTCAAATTACGAGCCCTGATATGTTTTATGTGTTTATAAAGAAGTGAAAATAAGTTATATTTATTTTAAACACAATATATAGTAATGCATACAATCAATGTTTATTTTTGCTGTGTTTGTCACTTACTATATTAATAAAATCAAATAATATGTAAATGTGGTTCATTATAATCATATAAGTATTATTAAGTGTGATGATAAATAGCACATGACCATTTATTAATTTAAAAAATTATATATAGTATCATACAAATTGAAACTACTAAATGTTTCGAGATTGATTCAAGGGCATCTGGTTTATTGATCTCTTTATTAATATCTAACCAGCATAAACAGTGAGCCAAGTTATCATTCACAAATACAGTATTATCTCAAATATAGTTAAAGTTTGATTCAAATAGAGCAAACTACAAGAGCCATACTTTATTTGTTATTGTCGGTTTATTTATAATTGATGTTGATTAATATGATTGAATTAAATATAATTCAATTGTGTTAACGTAGAGATATACTGAGCCAATTTGTCAATAGTTTTGATCCTATTAATACGTATGTTAGAGCGTATTATACTTGCTGGCATTTTATTTAGAAACTTTGCAGTAAACTGGATATATCCATAACTCACGTCTCATAGCAGTACTATTTATCTATTTCAAATGACTATGTTTTACGGATTATGTACAGTCCGTACATTGAAAGCCTTATAGTTAAATATAAATTTGAACAATGCTTTACAAATGCTAGTAAAATTAAATAACATATATATTAGATGTAATATGAATAATATACTAAAAATATTATATTTTGTATATTATATATTATAAATATTATATTTTGTATATTATATATTATAGATATTATATTTTGTGTATTATATATTATAAATGTTATATGTGTATATTATATATAAAATATACACTATACATAATATATAACTATATATGTTTTAGTGTGCACACTTTATAATGTATCTGGCAATAAATAGAAATTCACTATTTCTATTTATTTTGTCCTCTTTCTTTATAACCCTCTTTTCTTGCAGATACCGCTATTTGTCAACGCCACTTTTAACTTTCACATTTTCCTTCTCACTCACACATCCAACCCTTTATATAATATTTTTACTAAAATAAAAAATGAAAAGTGTAAAATGTTATATCTGTTCATAAAGCTATTTAGAGCGTGAAACACCAGCAGACTGTACCAAGTGTTCACAGAATTTAAATTGTACAAACATGCTCTGGATAAAATTGCAATAAGACCTGCATTTCAGTTAACCAATAAAACCTTTTATAATGTTAGATATTTGTCACAGATAGAGGAAGATATCGTGTTTTATAATCAAGCCCTAGTGACAGAAAGTATACTTAAATAAAAACAACAAATCTAAAATATACAAGCTATAAGTGAATGATTTACTAATATAAATATAAAGGGTTTTATAGTAAAAGTTGGTTTATCTTAAATGTTATTGCGTTTATAGATAACATTTATAGGTCAGCTGGTTTATTTACACGTAAAATATTAATACAACCCGTTTAGTTATCAATGTTGCACTAAAAGAAATACAAAAAAATACATAGACGTGTTTTTAAAAAAAACCTTATAAGCTGCACAATTTCCCTTGTAGCTAGAATAATTATTTTGAAGGTTTATGAAACATCATTTAATCATTTCTTACAAGCTACAAATTAATTATCTTTTAAATTGTAGAATTGTACTTTTATGAAGCGGTCACCAGCTCGTCCAGATTCGGACTAATGGGCCAGTTTTCTAGTCAGACCTAGTAAGCCTCAAGCGTGGTGCTTTACTAAATAAAAAACTATATCTAACTAAACTTAAATTGAATATGAAACTGGTCCATTCTATTCTGGTCTAGGTAGGTGTCGTCTTATGTTTGATATAGTACCATGAACTAATTTTGAAACGGTACAGTAAAGACAAAAATCATTAATATTATATTTGTGGTTGAACAATTTTCTAAAATATTAACATTTTTTGGATCCAGTTCTCACAATACAGTTTTAAAACACTTTACTTACTTAAAAAGCGTGGTTAGTGATTTTATTACAAAAATCTCGAATTGTAAAAATCTGAAAATCATCACGCCCCTGAAAGCAGAGTTTCACCAAAGATTTACAAAGTTTGTAAAACTAATAGGTTGAAATATTTATTTTAAATTATTTTCCTCTTTGTGTCGCTGAAGATAAATCTCAGTAATGAAACTGATGCTTTGCCTAAAACACTCTGACTTTGACAACTAAACAGTATTTAGAAGTACCCGCATGTCTCATGTTTATTAATAATTGTATGTTCAGTATACAATCTTATAATATTTATAAATAAATGGTACGGCAACCCGCACAGACTTTCTCTTTCTTTCTATAAACTCGTAAGATTTCTGAACGGAATAATGTACATTGTATCATCACCAATCCACATAAGAACACGCATAAAAAAAATATACAATGATATATAATCAATGAGAAAGGAGGCGCATCTTTGTCCACCTAAGAGCATTTCAAACAGTTGTATGTCTTCCACAAGGGTCAACACTTCGTATTAAAATTTCGATTCTGGTTAAAGTTTTAACATTTTATAAGGTGTTGCAGATCTTCA
>CABFWO010005966.1:0-13059 GCA_902155825.1 Timema genevievae
ACGTGGTGATTTGGCAGGTGCCGCGCTGTGTCTGGCCGGTGACGTCACGCCAGTGCTCCCCCCTCCAACTATCGGAACCAAGGCGGTAGCGTTAGCATCAAAGAACTGGGACAGCCCTTACTATATAGCCCTGCTTTGTCCTTGGAATGTGCATGTGTATGTCCATCCAGTTATATTATAGAGATCAATGGGGGAAACCGACTGATTTCTTCACAAGGAAATTCAGTGAGTTTACACGATTTATTTACGACTATACATACATTAATTTATAAACGACTTAATTTAAATACACTAAAAAAGATTAAAGAAAATGAAGGGTCAATAGCGTAGCGTATCGAGTGCTAGAAAATAAGCAAGCAAAATAAGAAAGACATCTGATTTTTTAAAATGCATAATAATACTAGAGAAAGCAAAGGGATTTTTTTTAATCATTTATTTGTTCCCAATAAACTTCAAGAAATCAAATAAACTATGGGATAAAACAAATTGAGGGTAAGCCGCATCAGTCTTTTATTGGGGAAATGTTGAATCAGGAGTTAGGAGTGCAATCAACTCCCGCTTAAACGTCGGCCATATTGATAGCGATAGTACTGCTCCTTTTGTACAAATAGTTAATTTCTCGCCATAATAATAATTAAAGTTGCTAGGTTGTTCTGGCTAAACTGTTTGTTTTTATTCAGTACGCTCATTCCTTTCTAAATGTTTTTGTCTAGATCCACCAGTTTGCTATTTTAGTCAACTTTTCATATTTATTTTTAAAACAATGGTAAAACGAAAGAACCAAGTTCTGATTGACTCTGACAGTGGGGAAAGTGATGACAGTGGATCAGATTTGGATTCGGTAAATTTTAACGTATAGCATGTAAAGTTTGGGCTCTTAAAATTCCAGTTGTTAGGGTCCATTGTACATTTTGAAATTTCAAGTAAATTCACCTTTAAAATTCGATATATGGTTGATTAGAGAACAGATGAACACATCCTTGTTCATGTGATTTTATTTAGTTACTGCCAAAGCTATTTGTAAACTTATAAACGATTGGCGAAGCTGATACATGTGCATAGGTAGCAATACAAGTTTATTTGTCAAAATACCTATTTGGGACTACTAGTTAACAAATATTGGTCATCTAATAATAATCCAAACCCGTCAATAAATTACTTACAGAGAGTCAAAATACCGAAATTCAACCAATTTATTTTTACTCCCCAAACTTAAGGGATTAGTAATTTAAGAATCTCATAATTACATTAAATCATAATAATGACTACTCAAAAAACGAAAAAAAGGAGATACAAGAACAAGTACTCATAAAGCCGTAACATACCAAAATTAACTTCGATGGTGTGCAACTCAATCAAATCTTATTCCTGTGTTTGGAATTGCAAGGGGAAGGAGTATGCGTGGGGAGGGGGGGACCTACTTTAACTTATATATATATATTATATATATATATATATATACATTATATATATATATACATTATATATATATATACACATTATATATATATATATAAATATATATATAAATATATATATAAATATATATATATATATATAATAAAAACTGAGAAACTGTCCTTGTGTTATATGTTGTAAGTTTTTTTTATATATGTTGTATGGAAAAACAGTTAGGCCTGATAATATATATACTGTTTTTCCAGGCTTGATTTTTTTTTTCAGTCTAGGGCTCTGCACTACATTACTCACAAAATAAAAACTGAGAAACTGTCCTAATGCTAGATGTTGTAAGATTTTGTTACTATTGTGCCTTTGTTGAGCTTCAACTAAAATATCACAATGAAAAGAAAAACCACTCATAATTAAACCTTTATGTTTTAGGACAAGTCTAGTTAAACATTTTAAATCTACAGCTCTACTTAAGAGTAAAAGGGGGTGATGGTTTATATTGTCCCGCAAATAAAATAGAGCATAATTTAGTTCCAAGATACCCCTTATAATTGTAACGAGAGTTTATAATGAAGAGTAAAACTTTATCTCACACTTTTCCCTTTGCGTTTCCAATTTCTTTGGCGCCCCCCAGACCCTAACTTGGGTGAAGGAGTGGCAGTTCACCATTCTTTCCTCTCAATACTAATTCCTCTTTGTTTCACCGAGTCTGATTGATGGTGTGGCATAAACCTACAAATATGTCACTGTTTAAAAGGTTGAAAACGAAATTATTAAGGACGAGAGAGGAATATGGAAGTTAATGACATTGGCCGATTTAAATGAAATTAAGTTTTTATTAATGTTTGAAATATTTTTTCGGTTGCCTACTTGGTTATCTAGGTACGAATAAAAGTTCAGGAATATGCTCATTAATAAGTAACCCGCTTAGGTGGCTGTGGGGTCTAACGCGCTACTCTTTCAGTAGACTAGACTGCCAATGATGGAGAGATCAAATTCTGAATCTCAGTCGGGTGTAGTGAGGATGGTTTTCCTAAATGGTTTTCTGCTCTCCCTCTATGCAAATGTGGGTGCACTTCCTATTTATATAACCTTCCTAAACACATTAGCGTGATTAGTACATAAGTGTATATAAAGTAAGACATGGTGATTAAAAATAATAAGTATCAACTCTAATCTGGTGTACAAATGCCCCTGGGTCTAAAAATTTGTAATGTCAACAATATAGAGATTATTGTAGGTAGGCCTATTTTTGACTGCACACACATGTGTATAAAAAGCTCAAAATAACTTTTTTCAGTGGCCGCATGGTATAAGGCGTCACTCTCGCAATAGACTAGACTGCTGAGGACATGGAAATCAGGGTTCAAATCCTGTTCGGGAGTACTGAGGGTGGTTTTCTCTACAAGGTTTTCCACCCTCCCTCCATGCAAATGTGGATACACTTCCTCTAAATTTAACCTTCCTAATCCATATCCCATTTGTATAATTAGTACATAGGCATATAACCTGAACAGATAATATGACACAATGTTTACAAAAAACTCAATTCGGGGTGAAGACTGCATAATTATAGAATGGGTTAGCCCAGCATTAAAGCCCTTGGAAGAAAGATGGCTACAATCATATGTATATCAGAACCTAATTTAAAATTTAAAAGCCTAAACACTTCACTGCTTATGTTTTTTTGTTACTTAAATTTTAGGACTTATGATTTAATGAAAAAAAAGGAAATTTTATCATTAATTTAATACTACAAAGGAAGATTAATTTTTTGTGTAGGGTATATATTAAATCCTAAACCAAAAATAACTGTACGGTGTATCTACTCTGAGTAGGTAAACTAGTGATAAAAATAAATTGGTTATACAGTCGAACCTGGATAAGTGAGAAAAAACTATAAGTGAGACTAATCGCCAGACCTCATTATTTTCACCTCCAAAAACCTCTCTAAGTGAGAGTCGAAAACCTCTCTATAAGTGAGTGTTTTTTTTTCACATCCGGACCACTATAAGCGAGAGTGTCTTCCAGGAAATGCACTGTGATTGTGCGTGTTTTGACAGGTCACACAAAAACACGCGTGGTTTTTTTTTTGTTTCTCTGCAGGGGGTCAGGTCTGCATTAGTAAGCAAAGACAAATTAGTTGATAAGTGTCGATCACTGAGGGAGGTGCTTCGCGCATTCCTCATCTCGTTTCCCGTGTTTTCTTAAGCCTCCATAAGTGAGAGAAGTATAGGTGCTAGACCTGTATTAGTGAAAACCTCTATAAGCGAGAGAAGCCGCTCTTGAACCTCTATAAGTGAGAAACCGGCTAAGTGAGAAACATCTATAAGTGAGAAACCGGCTAAGTGAGAAACATCTATAAGCGAGAAACCGGCTAAGTGAGAAACATCTATAAGCGAGGAAAAATTCCCGGTCCCTTGAACTCTTGCTTATCCAGGTTCGACTGTATCATATTTAACTCTGAAAAGTAATGTATAATTAAATGTTTATACCAGGGCTTTGGAGTCGATACAACAAGCCCTCGATTCCTATTCCTCTATTTTTCTCTTGTCCAAATCCTTCATGAATGGCTTAAGAGTAGCCTATATTAATTAGTAAAAAATAATAAACTGCAGTAAAATGCTCCACAACATATTACTTCATGGAAAGCTTCTTTGGCATAGTGATTTATATTTGAATAAAATTGTCAATCCAAATTACAAATTTTTGTTTAAAAATTAAAAAATAAATATTTCTACTCGTAAGTATAGATTCTTGCCCATCTCTCTCTGTCTTATATAAGCATTGTTCTGACCCACCCTTTCCCCTTGTCAGCAAAAATAAGCAAAGTTCAAACCAGGGTTGTGGAGTCGAAGTCGTAAGCAATTTTGGGTGGAGTAGGAGTCGGAGTTGGTAGAACGGTACCGACTCCGACTTCATAATAAAAACTTATAAATTAGAATTAGAGGGAAAAATTGGTGAAGTGCTACATATTATGAAATTGTAATAAAAAAAATATATTTTATGTTCTATGGACCTAAGTAGCCTAATGATTCACGTGGTGGTGATGAAATGTCCTGTTTAACCATTTTAATATTTAGTATTTTAAAATTTTAATATATATTAATTAGTAATACATTTACTATAGTAAAATTATTTTACTACACTAAATTCTTTATTACCTTCTAATTAATATAATACATTTGCAATTGATGGAGGAGTCAGACAGTAGAAAAATGTCTGAGTCGAAGGCTTAGCCTACCAACTCCACAGCCCTGGTTCGAACCCCTTCCTATTTTGAGGTTCTTATGTAATACTTGAAACGCCCACAAACCTATTCTTCATCACTGTCATAATTACCTTTAAAATCCCCCATGTCCTCTGTTTATTGCAAACTATGTAGTTTTTTTTTTTAATCTAGGAACTACTTTCTTTGGCCAAGAAGAAGAAAACAAAGGAACCAGATGAATCTGCAACAGAGGCAAACAACAAGCCACCCGAAAAACCTTTTACAGACTCTGACACCTCCGATTCTGATGATGAATGGGATGCTAAAGGCTCAAGCAAGAAAAAGAAAAAAGTAAAACCTGCAAAACGGACAGGAAAAAGAACTGCTACCAAGTCCTCTTCAGGCAGCGACATTGAAAGTGAAAAAGAGAAAGAGTCTGAACCTGAAGAAGGTAAGAGTAACCATCACTATTTGAATTATAGTTTTCTGTTGATTGTTAAAACCCACTTTGGTGGCTGCATGGTTTAAGGCATCACTCTTTCAATAGACTAAACTGCCTATGAAAGAGAGATTGAGGTTCAAATCTTGGTCGAATGTACTGAGAAGGATTTTTCCTAAATTGTTTTCCTCTCTCTGCCATTCATTCAAATGTGGGTACACTTCCTCCAAATTCAACCTTCCTTATCCCAAACTCATTAACTGTAATTAGTACATATGAATATAGCCTGAACAGGTGTTAAGACATGGTGCTAAATAATAAAAAAAAGTGTAGACCCATATAATCTGAATAAGATGTGGTGCTTAAACAAAAAGTTAAGTCATGAACTATTAACTCATCATCATCATCAACAACATCAACTGTTTCCAGCCTGTGGCCGGGTCAGTTTAGTAAAACGCCTCCATCTTCCTCTATCCTTCCACCATTCTTCCTCCTTTAATTTCTTTCATTCTTCTCCTCTCATTTACCCGCCTCAGTAGCGTAGTTAGCTAATGCGATAGTTTCCTGTAGAGCTAGACTGCTGAGGACGGGGAGATATAGTTTGGAATCTTGCTCGGTTGAACTGGGGGTGATTTCTTCTAAATGGTTTTCCATGCAAATGTGGGTTCACTTCCTCTTTATTAAACCTTCCCATTTCCTAACCCATTAGTTTAGTCAGTACTTAAGCGTATAACCCGAACGGGTAGTAAGACGCTAAATATTATCATTCTTCTCCTCTCATTTGAACACTTTCTCTTATTTTTGCTCCTCCCATCTCTTTCTTGGCCTTCCTTGCAGTCTTTTTCCTACACACTTCATTGTCAACATTTTCTTTGGCATCCTCAAATAAAAATTAACTTGTAAAATGTTATATTTTAAATTTGCTTTATACATTGACAATAACATTTGCCTAAAGGTAAAACACAGTTATTAAATTTGCCAAAAAATAGTGAACTGAAATTAGATGTATTTTTAGGCCTAGTTTACATAATACAAATTAGTCTGACACCTTAGCTCAGTCGGTAGCATGTCTGCCCACTTAGCTAAGGGTTCCGTGTTTGATTCCCGGCATGGCTGAAAATTCATCATTGATGAACATGTGGGTTTACCCTTTCACCATGATGAATTAACAGCGGGAGACTGGATGTTGTGTCTGTCCTAGTCTTAAGTTATATTATAAGGCATATGAAGCTACGACAGGCCTAGCAAGCCGGTAGTGGAAAATACATGGCTGGTATAAAAAACTGACCCAGGCCACAGGTTGGTAACAGTAATGGGTCTAAAAATACTTCATAACCAGTAGACTAGATATTTGGGGAATATCCAAATTAATTAACCTCAATATGTACACTCCATTTTTGATAGTAAGCTTTTTTTCTTCTTTTTTTAAATTTAACAAAACTATTTTTATATTTTTATACATTAATTTATGGGATCTTCAACTCACGTTTGATAAATATTTATCAATATCTATCAAATCATGCAACTGCCCTTGTGTTATAATGGCTGATGACCTAGAAGTCTCGGATTCAATTCCCGGCTGGTGCCGGAGGATCTTTCTCGAGAGGGGAATAATTCCCATGGTCCCCAGGGTCTGGTTAGTTAGGTTTAGATTAGATCTTAATTGGCTTTACCCTTTCACATTCACTCACCATCATCTCATCAAGATGTGGAAAGAACCTCCACGAAAAGGATGTACAATTAGTACATTCGGGCGTCCCCTGGGCAACAGTACATTAGTACTGGCTAATCTTTACGCAAACTCAGCTACAGATTTATTTAGCCCAGACACATTATTATTATTATTATTATTATTATTATTATTATTATTATTATTATTATTATTTTGTGATGAGCATGCCTAAATCATCAACTATATATGAGCGATCATTTAAGATCGTGAGCTATCAGATAATGCAGCCACCTTCGACTCGGAAGGGTTTTATGCTGCCAATGGTATGTACGAATGCGTATAATATATCTTGATGGATTAGTTTATGTCCTTCCTGAGATGTATTTATTATGGGACTATCAGGTACATGACACTCCTATTTATTAGGTGAGGTTTCCGACTCGGAAGTGAGTGATTCTGACAGCTCTGCTCTTAGTCAAGAAGAGTTCAACGATGGTTACGACGAGAACCTTATGGGGGATGAGGAGGACCAAGCTCGGCTAGCTCAGATGACTGAGAAGGAGCGGGAGCAGGAGATCTTCAAACGAATCGAGCAGAGAGAAGTTATGAAAACGAGGTGAGATCTTGTTCATAATGCTCGCTTTAGGGTGAGATGGAAGCCAATATCAGCTTAGGCCGGTATTTATATCATTATATTTTTTACCCATGGTGTTTTTTTTTGCTTAACTCACGTTCAGTTTGATACCATTTTAATGGTATAACACAAAACTAAAATGGAGTAAGCTAGTTTTTGTCTGTTTTATATTTCAACAGAATTTTTTATAATATGGCCCACCCACTTTAGGAGTCTAATGGTCTAAGATGTCTCCCGCAATAGACTGGACTGCCGATGACAGAGATTGGAGTTTGAATCTCTGTCGGGTGTCCTCATTTTTGTATTTCCTAAATTGTTTCCTGCTTCCTCCACGCATTTGCAGTTAGATTTCTTTTAAATTATGCCTTATTCATTCCTACTCTATTAGTGTAATTAATATATGATATGTCTATACAGGGTGTTTACTCAGTCACAGAAAAGTCACTAATTGCAAGAAAAAGTTCACAAAAGTCATGAATTTTCAATATTTTGGTATTAAGTCAAGAAAATATTTTTGTTTGAATTTCCCGCACATCGTAACAACTCAAACGATTCGAAAGTCGTGCCAGCCACTACACTACCCATGATGTCATGTGCTAGCCGCAAGTTGCCTGATTGTTTTTACCATGATATCAAGGACATAGTTAACGTTCATCATCTAGTTAAAGTTTAATGTTGCATGTGAGTGCATTATGCCTATATATGCATTATATAATGTTCAATTGTTTACTGAAGGAATTTTGTGGTCTAAAAAGGTCACCAAAAAGTTGCTTATTTTTGTTTAACTCCAGTAGACACCCTGATATAACACGAATAATTAGTGAAATGCAGTGGAAAAAAAATAAGGTATACCTTATACCTTTTAGATGTTTATGTACTTAATGAAATCTTGGCTGTCAAACTAAATGATTGTTTCAGGCTACCCCTTGCAAATGATTATTTTTACAAGCGGGTTGATTTTGTAACAATCTTAAGAAAACCTCACTTCTCTAGTTTTATTTTGACCTTATGAGACATCTTCATATTTAAAGATTAAATTAGAAAAATAGTACAGAAAACTTAATAGAGGCCTGATTAAATATAACTAGCACGTACAATCTTTTAGGCATATTGAAAGTGATGGGTACATATTTTTTAAATAATTTTGATTTCACTCATTTATTTTACATTAGGTTTGAAATTGAAAAGAAGTTAAGACTGGCTAAGAAACAAGAAATGAAAAAGAAACGAGATCAAGAAAAAAAGAAAGAGGAAAAAATGGATGCTAAAGAAAGAAGCAAGGAGCGAAAGAAGACTGTTGAAGACAGAGGAAGGACAGACAAAAAGGCTCAAGCTATGAATCTTTTAAAACTTCGTCGAGAAGAGAAGCGAGAAAGAGGTGAGGCCTCTGATGATAAACAATTTTTAATATTAATGTTGTAGATTATATTAAAGCTAAACCTCACAAAATTTTAAATGTGTTTTTTGGTGAACTACATTACATACACACATTGAAAGGCCTCTAGTTCTTTTGGAAAAACAACTTTATAAAGTGATAATTTTCAAACTTCTACCAATGAAAACTTTATTTTTAAATCAAGCTCTTTAAAAAAATCCTAATATTCTACTAATCATAAGAAATACTCTTCAAATATAAATTTTAAAAAAAATGCTAAAGCCATTTATAAAAAGCTGTCATCAAGTAAATAATCTTCAAATTTTTTGTTTTTACTAAAATTAAAATATATTTTTATTTACCGTTTAAATAAATATATACCAAATACTCTTCTTGAACTAAATTGAAAATGCCATTTTTGAAAAATTTCAAATTGGTGATTTTAAATTAATTTATTTAAAAAAAAATCATTTATTCTTATTAATTACAAGACAATACCCAAATACCAATTTCAAACAAATTTTTTTAATGTATTTAAAAAAATATATTTTATCAACATTTAGTATTCAGTCAACTTCCTCTGAATTAATTTTTCTTAAATATATGGGCTAAATATAGTTGTTTATCATGTAAAAAACTTCCCACATACTCATTTTAAACCAAATCATTAGTGCCATTTTTAAAGAATTAAAAATGTTCATAGTTATAATTAAATTACTTACCCTTAAATGAATTTTTCACCTGGAAAACAAGTATTTATACATCACATTAGTATATAGTATACACATGTATACTCCATTCACGGTAAGAATTACTCTCTGAACGGTCTTTTTTCCTACCAAAATCCTACTATATAATAGCTTTCTGGTAGGGAAAAAGGCCTTTCAGAAAACAATTCCTACGATGAACAGACTTTACAGCGGATTAGTAGTAGAGACTTGTAAAACAATTGAAAACCACTGTTGAAATGTCATAATCAACTATAGAACTACCCGCTTCTATGACCAAACAGTCTAAGGCATCACTCTTTTGTAGTGTGATCACAAGGATATCAGGGGTTCATATCCCAGTCAGTTCTATTGTGGGTGGTTTTTCTCAAATGGTTTCCCACACTCCATCCTCACAAATGCTGATAGACCACCTCTTAAATGTTTCCTTCCTCATCCCTACCTCATTAAGGTAGTTATCATTATATGCCTATAACCTGAACAGGTAGTAAGACATGGTGATTAAAAAAAATCTATTGAATTCCTTTTGTTTGTTTTCAATCTGTAATGGCGGATATGTTGACTGCTATACTTATAAGTTTGACAACATTAGATCATCATCGCTGCATGCATTTTCACTATTACAATCATCAGTTAATATTGGTGTCCACCAAACAGTATAACTCTCAAGTCTTATCGTAGCAGAATTTCTTGACATTAGCATCATAATCGCAATAAAATTGTAAAATTAAAAAAAAAAATCAGAAATTATTATGGTAGAAAAGTGTCTCTAAAGTTATAACTTTGGTTATCCGTAGAGAGGCTGGCTGAAAATAATATATAGACTCTAGTTGTTGTTTTTTTGGTATGATGTAACATGTACTTGTTATGTTCTACCAGAGGAGAAAGAGAAACAACAACGAATTGAGCAAGAAAAGAAGCGTGAAGAAGAAAAGGAAGGAGACGAAGCGGAAGAAGAGGAAGGAGAACAGCCCGAAGAGAAGTCCAATAACTCGAAGATGAAACTGAAGGCTTCAGACATCTACTCGGATGACAGCGGATCTGATAGCGACAAGTCAGATAAACCTGCCGAGAGTAGAAGACGGAGCAGCAGTAGTAGCTCCCGAAGCAGTAGTGATTCCGATTCAGACAAGAAGTTAGTACTTTAAATATTCTAGTCTGAGGATGTCAAACTATATATCTTCTATATGTTAATCCTTTTACATGTTCCTATCTAAGCATCCTCTCATTCCCTACATTTTTATTTTCTCTCCCTCTTGTGTTCCCCCCCCTCCTCTTTTAGGAAGTTGTGTTGCGCATTTGACACTTCCACCTGATGAGTTATGATAGAATGAAACCTAGGTCGGGGGACTGGGCGGTAACAATCAATTTTCTTAGAGAGGCAGACATTACCTCATTGTCCAATGACAGCAATGTAAAGTGTGAACTGTGTTCTTCTTTTCATTGTAAAAACCATATTGTCTTTGTTCCTTTTATATGTTTCCATCTATATTTCCTGTATCTTCTTCCAAATATTTTTAAAAAACAAACCTCATTACTCTGATATTCCAGTTTTTATTGGTATCAAAATAATCTATCTTAATATTAGGAGTTTCTATGCCCCAATTCTTAGCTCTTAAACCTCACTAAATTAAAGTTATGGCATTCAAACAAAAGTCAGTATTCAGAATTGATTATTTTTTCATTGTGACCATTAATAACTAATTTTCTGTTTCATTCTAGTGCGGGTAAATTGTAAATGTACCCAACTTGGCTTTTGTGTTCTAATGATCATGCAAAAATTTAACATGGCTTTTTTGTTTGTGTATTTTTTTGTAGTATATACACTTTTTAGTGTTCTTAACCACATTATAATTCAATATATAGATAGCATAAATTTAATTTGATGTTGGGTGCATAGAAAAGGATTAAAATCGTAAATATTGAAGAATTGGAATAGAAAAATTGAGGCATGATGGATATCTCGCTATGTAACCATCCTTAAATTGCTCAGCCCCAATGCCCATTGTTGTTGATCTTTTAACTTTCATCCAAACTGATGGGTTTTTTGTTTGTTTTTTTCCAGATCTGTGGCCAGTTCTCGAACAAAAACCAAAAAAGTACTCTATGTTACAAAGAGAGAAGACCTCAACAAGATTAGACTATCCAGGCATAAAATGGAAAGGTATATATTTCGTATCTTATGTATATAAACATGACCACCTCTGTGGCCTAGTGGATAGGGTTCCTGGCTACAGATCCAGAGGTCCCCGGTGCTTCCAAAATCTATTTGTGAAGCAGTGGGTGTGGTAACGGGGCCAAACTCAGACTCGTGAGGACAAATGAGGAGCTACTTGAATAAATAAGTAGCAGCCCTGGTTTATAAAACCGAGATTAATGGCCTGAGGGCTCATTTTGCTGACCAAATGACACCCTCTATCCACAGATGTTGGCACTATCATCACTAATGGCAGTGGCCGCACGTTTGGTATAGCTTGCTTGCAGGCCCACACCATGGAGCTTATGCATACAAACATAGGGGTAATTGAAGTTAATAGTTTTTCATATAGGCCTATATTCACATACATTTGAGGGTCTTGTAGCAAATGGGGAATATACCCGCTGTGATGTGACGTATGATTTGTTCAGAAATGTTAACATGGCCCATTTTGTTTCCAGATTCGTTCATCTTCCATTTTTCGAACGAGTGGTACGCGGCTGTTTTGTGAGGATAGGAATAGGAAACAACAATGGTAAACCTGTCTATAGGGTGAGTTCCTTTTTTATTGAAATTATAAGATGGGTAATAAAGTAGGGGCTGCACACATAATAGAAAACATAGTAAGTCTACTTGTGCACTTAAGATAACAGAGAAAAAGAAACTTAAATTCTGAAGAGCGGAAAATATATATCTTTTAGGGAAACTTCTTGTGGTACAAGTGGTGAAGAAATGTAGGACAAATATAAAAGGTGTTCACAATTCCTGCTAATTAAACAAAATTTGAGTTTGATTAGGGCTGGTAAGAGAAATCCCCCCCCCCCTTCCCCCCAACTATGAAAGGTTGGCTTCAATTGATCGGGTATTTTGAAATTGTTTCAGATCAATCAGTTCGGATGTATATCAAGAATATGTTTTCAAGCTTAACATTACTTTTATATGTTGATAATTGAGATATATATATATATATATATATATATATAGAGTTATTTTAAGTATTTTGAATGTAATGTAGAGAGGTAAAAAAAACACTTGTTCAACTAATTGACACATATTCTTTAAATGTATAATTTATTTATAGTCCTGTTACATTAATTTTGGTACCTAGGTGAAAATGAGATGTATTATAACCTGGGGTCAGCTAGCGCAAATATTTCTCATTCAAGTTTAGCTCGCTTTTCAGAAATCTCCCAAATGGTAAGTCAAGATGAGATTAGATTATGTTCGAGTTAGTTAAATATGTAGGTAATATGTAAATAAAATGATTGAATTGTAGAGAAATAAAGCACAAATAAATGTTAAAAAAACTAACACATATTTACACACACTTCAATATTGCAACGCTCTTACTGCATCATCTTACTACTACTACTACTACTACTACTACTACTAC
>CABFWO010005966.1:13219-40324 GCA_902155825.1 Timema genevievae
CCACCACCACCACCACCACCACCACCACCACCACATAATGAGGAAGTAATATATTATAAAATTTAAGTATTATTGTTAGGTGCTCTGTCTTACGACAACTTCATTCTTTTCGTCAGTTAACTTAGACCACTTAGACCGCTAATGCGACTCTGTCCTCTGACCCCTCCTTCAGCTCCCAGATTTTTTATTTTCTTCAAGTTGTCAAATATTTGAATAATCCTTTTCCTAAGCTGCTCTTTCCCTCAACCTCTCCACCTTTGACGCCCTGCAAAAGACAGTTCTTACTAAAGATGTGTCTGATCCAATATGTTTTGTTCCGAAGAATTACATACAAAATGATTATTTTCTCATCCTTTTGTTTTAGGACGTCTTCATTTGTCACCTTCTCTGTCCACCTGATGTTCTTGAGTCTTCTCCAACACGACATTTAAAAAATCTCCAAGTATTTATTTTACATCTTCTTAAGAGTCCAAGTTTCTGCTCCAAACAGCGCGATGCTCCAAATGTAGCATTTCATCAGTTTCTTCCTCGGTTACAAACTCAACTTGGTCAGCATTAACCTTATCTGGTTGAAAGTGTCCTTGACCATGGCGACCCTTAACCTAATTTCCTTGTTGTAGTAGACATCCGTTGATAGCAGACTTCCTAGGTAGGTACTTGCACTTCTCTATGCTTCCCACCTCCTTGTTTCCAATTTTGATTTTTAGCGGATCTTCATTTTTTGAAATCCCCATAACTTTTGAACTTTTAATGTCATATGTCATATCTTCTCCCTGTCTCCACCATTCGGTCCATAATTTCCTGTAACTCTTCTTTATTTTTGGCCAGCAATGTTAGAACATTTGCATATTTTATTGTGTATATAAAAATTATTTATTTATTACAGTAAAAAGATATATTTTAAGTGATAATAGAATTAATAGTTTTACAATTAAATTAAAAATAGCAGTCTTTCAGCTCCTTTCCCCCTGTCCGGAGTGCAGCTATGTACATTGTGGTAGAGACAAACATATCCCTAGTATCAGAAAAGAAAGTTGGTTGGTTGCAAAAGGCCGGCATACTGATGTTCTTCCATTCGCCTTCTTGCATTCCAATAGTGATTCATAGGAAAAAGTTAAATTATTTTTTAGAATTTACATAATACACTTTTTCACTAGGGTACATCAACATCAACTGTTTCCAGCCTGAGGTCGAGTCATTCCGTCTCCATTTTCCTCTATTCTTGCACACTTTCTGTTATCTGCTCCTCCCATATCTTTCTTGGCCTCCTTTGCGGGGTTTTTTCCTACATACTTCATCTCCATCATTCTCTTTGGCTTCCTCTCCTTTCCCATCCTCATTACATTCCCATACCATCTGAGTCTTGCTTCCTCTACTATCTCATGTACTCCCACTATTTCCTAGATAACTTCATTCCTTATCATTTGATATAGCCCAATAAAGAATGCTTTCTATATTGCCAAGCCCATAAATCTGACAAACTTTTGTGTCCAGAGGCAGCACAGCAAAATAATGACTTGTGTTCCTCTTCTTACTGTAGATTCCTTGTTTTGTTCGTTCTTTAATTTGTTTTTGTAACTAGGCTACTTTATTTACTATAGTTCAAAGTAGTTTTTTTTACGTTAAAAAGATTAATGTTTTAATTTCTAGGTATGTGAAATAGCAGGTGTGTGTGAAACAGGAAAAATATACCAGTTGGGTAGTACTCGAACAAACAAAGGTCTCAAACTAAGGTAAGTAAGTCTTGCAAAAATATTTTACTTTTGGAAAATTTTGGGTGGGAAATGACGCAAAACCCTGACACTATAGGTGATCGGAATAAAGTTGAGTAATTACTCAGAATAAATACTCATGAGCATAAGCATTCACTTGGGAGTATAAACTCACTCGTCTGAGTAAATACTCATTTTCATATGAATAAAAACTTGCTGCATGAGTGTAAAACTCTCACATAACTAACTATATAAATACAAGTGTTTTTATGAATTTTTACTTAGCACATTAAAATGACTATTTAAATATATTTAAAGTTCATAGAAACTATTTTAAATGTGTAGCACTTATGTAAAAATATGATCAAATCTTTTTAACAAAATGTACTACTTAATCTATTAATTTTAGTACATTTTCACTCTTCACATTTTAGGTGTTTAAATTAACTAGCCTGAAACCATCAACCATTTGAAAAATAAACTGAAAATATATATATATATATATATATATTTTCAGTTTACATAGATAATGTATATTTTCAGTTTATTTTACATACATATAATGTCTTACAAAACAAAGTTAGATCTTTGAGTTTGGTACAATAACAACAAATTAAATGCTTAGAAAATATGTATTTTTTGCTGATATTTACAGTAAATGCATACATGAGATAATATAGGAAGTACGGCTGAGATGGAAAAGGAAAATATACCAAAGAAAATTATGGAGATGAGGAAAAAGACCACAAGGGAGATCAAGGCGATGGGAGAAGCATATAATAGAAAGTGTGTAAGTGAGAGGAAAAGAAAGGTTCAAGGAAAGAGGAAGGAGTCATTTTACTAAATTTTCCCGGCTGGAAATAGTTGTTGTTGTTGATAATATATGTACAGTGACTTAAGAGAGTTATTCATTAAGATGAACTATGAAGACCAATAATTTAAAAACCTGTTGAGAAAATACCTGCTTTATACATTTGACTCAGTTTAATTGAAAACTTATAAAATCAATAGGTGTTTTTTCAAAATTTTAATATCTTGATCAATCACTGGATCGGTTCATTTGAGTCGTGCTAATATTATTTTCCAATATAAGTAATTTACTAAAGGTTTACTTTGTGCTGAGTGTACACAGTTTGGTGAAAATCAAATAAAATACTTCACGATTTTTAAAACCATTGAATTGATTAACTATCAGAAAAAATATTAGAATTTATTATGTCACTAAGAAGTACTAGCTGCCTAGTAAGTTTAATTGAAATTTGTTGAAATTTTAAATACGTTGAGGGTGTTGAATGAGAAAGATAAAAAGGAGTATAGAGAAAATATACTCGAATTTTTGTATAGGAAGAGGTACAAACCAATTAAGAAAACTTACCCTCAGTACACCTATCCAGGATTCAAACCCTGTATGCCCACTAATGTGAGTTTTGATAAATTAAATTAAAATAAAATAAATTATGAAAGTTTTTTTATAAATTTTATTATTACTACTAAACAATTATATTAAAGTGAATATTTTCAAACATTCTTAATGACATCTGTCTGACCTAGCCACTTGAATCTTCAACAAATGCAAGTAAAGTAATCATTATCTTCCATTTGTGTCAACCTTAGGTCCTTGCCCACTATTCCTCTATTCCAGCAGCCATTTAAATGCTGACAGCTAACTTTTTTTCTCTCTGTGTTAGTGGTTATGAATAGATAGAGGTCTTGCATGTTTTGTTTGCTATTTAAATTTTTCTTTTCCTTGCCATCACAGTCACTTTCGTTTTTTGAGTCAGATGAGCTCTTAAAGTGTTGATTGCTCTGGCAACACTGTAGGGTTAACTGAGCGACAAGGGACATAAAATTTCAATTAGTGTCCCCTGCTAACATTTATAAAGGGCTAGTGCTAATGTGAGTCTTCTATTCCAGCAATGACTATACTATTGATTAACTTCTCCATTAGAATGATTATATCATGGTTATGCTCACAGGCATGGTGCGCAAGAGCGTGTTTTCCGGCTAGAATTCATCAGCAACCAAGACTTTACCGAAAGCGAGTTCTTCAAGTGGAAAGATATTTCTCTCCCTACGCATGACGAACTCGAAGGAAAACTTATCGATATCAAGGAGGCTGTAATTTACGAGTTTAAGGAAGAAGATATTGAGAAGGTATGTTAGCTTCAATTTAATAACAGTAACCACTCTAATTATCTGACATCTTAGCTAAGTCTGTTGCACATCTGGTAAAGGCTTCTGAAGTCAATTCTCGGGATGGTCGAAAGAATTATTATTGGTGAAATTGGGGCTTTCCCTTTCACACTGATGAATCAATGACCTGTGGAATTGATGTTATTTTTGCTTTATAATGAATCTCACATTAATTCAGATTTCAGAATAGACTAATCAAGAGATTTATGATAAAAAAAGCCTTTTTTTTTTACTTTTATCATGTAGTTGCAGTACTGACTCTAGGTACTAAACTCAAGGAACAATATGAGAACGGATAATTAAAACTTTACAACTTTACTTTTTAGTTTTCACCCTATCTACAGTTGAATCTATGACTAGAAAATAAAACTAGGTCAGTTAAAATTGACACCAATAAAAACAAAAAGTTGAGAAGTAAAGTGTGAAAACTATTAGGAAATCTCAGCCCAAGTTTAACTAAAGAGAGTTGAATAACAGGAACGTGGGTAGTACTAGGAAAATTGCTTATTGTGAAGCCCATAAAAAGTTCTCAAAATACCTATGTCTCGGCTATAATTAAGTCAGCTTGCCATTATTAGGACCCCGACTACTATTGACAAAGTTTTACTTTTCACCCCAGCTACTATAAGGTTGAACCTGTCAGGGGCGCACCAAGGATTTTGAGCTTGGGGGGGGGTTCACATATTAATTTTCATAATTGCACCATTATACATTTAAAAAATACTGTAATATTTGGAAATTTGATTTTGATTTGAATTAGGGGGATACGAAAGATAGAGAATCAGCGATGCCCCCTAAAAAGTGGGGGTCTGACAAAAAAATTTATTTCAAAGGATGTAAACGGTAATATTTTAACTAATTTGTACCAAAATCGGGTCCTCGGCCTACCCTGTAACACTGTGTACGCCACTGGTTAAAAAGGTCTGTGTTTACACATTCTTCTTCACACCCAGGATTTGCAGTTGGTGGGGCTAGGGACATATAATAATATCAACTGCCCCTTCCCCTCTTCTTGATACAATAGTGTTTACATAATTGCTCTAAAATAATAATTTCAAGTACTGAACCACTTCAAAACTCTATATACAAAGAGTAAAAACTTTAACCATTTCTAGAAAATATTATGGTATCACAGGTCCAGTTTTCATTTAAGTGCAAATTTACAGTAAAATTAAAAAGCAACAGAAAAATTATGCCTTTGAAAAGCCCTAATTACTACACACAATTATTAGTTTTATATTAAATATAAGTAAACAAAATATAAATGATTAATTGACAAATCATAGTGCTAATCATATTTTGTAATATCAATTTTCTGGGGGAGCTTCAGCCCCCAAAGATCCCCCCTTTCCCTGGGTGTGCCCCTAAACCTCGTACATCAGCATTAGGGTATTTTCCCTCAAGTGCCCATGTTATTTCGCTGGGTAATTTTAAACTGTTCCTTATAAAGAGGAATCTGCTATTGAGAGATACCCATTAACAGTGGTTTCACCGTATAATAATCTACATTTAGGAGTTATAAATCAACTGTAAATAGGCCTAATTTGGTGAACATACATTTTATGTATTTATTATCTACACATTTAATTTCCTTACCATCTTGTTTTTTTTTAATTCACTATATTTAGATAGTCCGTGAGAAGGAGAGGTTCAAACAGAATCCATACAACTATGCCATGAAGAAAACTCAACTGATGAAAGAGCGGGATATGGCTCTCGCGAAGTAAGTTCATAAAAGTATTTTGTGAATCTATCTAGAAATCAGTGAGAATAATTCTCGTTTCCCTTAGATCAAATTCACTATGCATCTTCACTTAAAGTACTCATCATCATCATCATCATCATCATCATTATCAACAACTGTTTCCAGCCTGTGGCCCTGTCAGGTTAGTAAAATACCTCCACTTTCCTCTATGCTTCTACCATCTTTCTTCCTTTATTTGCTTCCATTCTTCACCTCTATCTTGAACACTTTCGGTTATCTGCTCCTCCCATCTCAAACAAACAAACCCATATTCAAGAAAACTCATAGTAGAGATTTTTTTTTAATCAACTATTATTATAATTTTGTATAAAAATAATGCATAAAGTTGTTTAATCTGTATGTTTGTTTTCTACTGCTTTTTTCCTATGCTTGTTTATTGAAAAAGGGTGGAAGACAGAAATAAAGATGGCATATAAATTAGGGATGTGCGAGACTCGAAAATTCGAGCCACTGAAGCTGGTAGTCGTGTAGCTGCTGGCCTCACGACCAATAGATGATTGAATAAGCTATCCAACTGAAACCAGACAACACAAATCAAACTCATAACACCATTGTTTTCACAGACCACTTAACAATATCAGCGCACTACACTCAATATCACCTCTGAGGGTCCTGCAGGTCTTATGGAGAAAAGGTTTATCTTTGCTCTCGACAAGCCATTGTATTAAAATTTGTTTTATATTTAAGTGAAGCTTGACCACACACAAACAAGATAATGACAATGCTGTTTCTCACCAGTAACCGTTCATGTACTTCAGAGATGATATTAAGTGTATAATGATGGGATAACGATCAACTTAACTTTAACTTAACGTAACGTTCACTTAAACTTAAGAAAACAGATGTTTGATCACGATTCATGTAACTTAACGTAACGTAAACCTTGGTCATAAAATCAACAAATGAATTACTAATTAGCCCTGTAGACATCACTTGCATAATGATTGGCTGGCTTGATCACATGATACCCTTCATACTTTCACTTAACATGAAAGACTTCCCAGGACGTCTATTACCTTAAGTTAACTGCAAGTGAACATTAACTGCATCGTAATCGTTTCCGTGAGAAAAACCTTTACGTTAAGTTAACCTTAAATGAACGTTAAGTTGATCGTGATCTCGGCATTAGGGATTCTAAACCATTGTGTCTGTGAGTGGGTCAGGGAAAGTTCGAAGCCCACTGCCTCAACAATTAGGATAGCGGTCTAAAGCTTTCATAGGTTTGATCTAAAGTTTTTGTGATTTGTTTCTATGATTTCCGCAGAGGAGACGAACTTGAGGCGGGTCAGATCCAGCAGAGGCTCCATGAGTTGGAGGAGCGAGCAGAGGAGCTGGACAAGATGCGCACATCGACAATATCGAGCATCAGCTACATCAACGACCGTAACCGCAAGAAAAATGTCGAGGAAGCGGAAAAAGCTATTATGGTCAGTGAGGAAATTAGTGGTCTGTTATGGAGTTGCTATTATTATTTCACTAAAGCAAAGGTTGTTTGGAATAGAGAACTGGGCTGAACCATTGTTAGAAGTACAATATTTACTCCAAATAAGGTGAGGTTTATTCCTGACAAAAGGTTTTAGAATAGAAAGGGTTTTGCTTGTGTGTTATTTTTATGACTGTGCATGTAGAGAAAATAACATTTTAAAATACTCTTTAATTATATTATAGACACTTTTATGATTTAAAAAAAAATGTTAGTCATATTTGTGTGAACACATTCATTATCGGGGAAAATAATTTTAGCCCTACGCTAAGTCATTTAAAATTGTTGATAATTGAAAGGATAGGGACGTGCATCTTAGCTTTGTGGATCTTAACTGGTATAGAAAATATATTAAAACACATCATGTGTGTTAAATTACATCAAATCTAGTTGGAAAATGACAACTGGACATGATAATCTTGATCATTATTAGGCGTTTGCTAGACTTTGAAAACTTCAACTTCATTTTAAATATATTTTTTCATGTTGACTTCTTTTCGAAAGTAAAATTCTGGATTTGACAATTACAAAAAAATATTCAAAGTTAAAATTCAAATTTATGTTTATTTTTAATTTTTCCTTCTGTTATTTGCCATCACAAATTAGTGTTCACATTAAAAAAAAATCAAAAATAATTAAATTACATTTTGTGATAGCTTACTTTAACATTTTAAGACAAAATATATTAATTATATATGTTTGAAATATAGCATTTTGTAAATAATTTCTAGTACCTAAATTTGCATAGTAAATTATGCAAAGTATGATATTTTTATCCAATATTATTCACTAAACTTTTTTTTAATATTCAATTTTTGATCATATTGTTCGATTCGACATCGCTTCTAATTGAAAAAATTGGACCTTACACACCCCTAATCATTATCAAATATTTACTTTAACTTTCCATAAGAGAATATAATGGCATTGAGTTCCTCTTATTGTGATAAAACTTCTAATAAATTTTTTGAAATATAGAAATTAAAATAAGTACTGCTTACTTTAGATTTAACCAGATTGAAAAGAAATGCAAACAATTTTAATTTTATTCATTATATGTTTTTTGTAATTCCAGATGTTAAACAATAGAGTTGATGGCATTATATAAAAGTGTGTTAACGCCATCTTTGTTTTATGGATTTGAAGCATGGGTTTTTCAGGCGAAACACAAGAGCAAGGTGAATGCGGAAGGAATGAGATATCTAAGAAATATATGTGGAAAAACTCGTATGGACATAGTCAGTAATGAATGGGTGCTGAAGGAGTGTGGTTTGAAAGTGAATACAATAGTTCAATGTGAAAGAAGCGTCTTACATTTGGTTTGGACATGTTGAGCGGATGAATGTGGATAGAGTGAAGAAGCAAATATATGAAGGTAGAGTGTGTGGATCAAAAGGAAGGAGTAAGCCATGTAAGACCTGGCTAAATGTTGTAGATGAATGTGTGTAGAAAATAAACATTAAGAACTTAAAAAAAAAAGAGCCATATGACTCGGTGTATGGATGTTGTTGAATCACAGGGGGTATGCAAGGATAGGGAAGTGTGGAGAAAATTAGTGAGGATAGAAGTACAAAGTTGTTGTTTTTTGAGCTATAGTCACAGTTTCTTGCCTAATCCACAATGGAATGGCGGATAAGTTATGTGTGTATTTATGTAACAATAAAGAGTAACAATTAATGAACATAACTTTATCAACATATTTCTTTTTTTAGGAGGAAGTGCGATTAAATAAAGGAAAGAAAATTGATGATCCATTTACACGTCGTAGCACGAAACCCAGCATGCACTTCAAAAGGTCCGACTTAGAAGGTGTAATAGAAATTCCCATATCTGATTTGGGATTGGTCGAGCCTTTGGTAAGTGGATTAGTCTCATTTATAAATTTGTTGAATGTCTAAATCATAGAACACATGTGGAGTGTAAGAGGTTAACTTTCCCATCATCATCATCATCAACTGTTTCCAGTCTGTGGCCGTGTCATTTTAGTAAAATGCCTCCATCTTCCTCCATCCTTCCACTATTCTTCCTCCTTTAATTTCTTTCATTCTTCTCCTCTCACTTGAACACATTCTGTTATTTGCTCCTCCCATCAACTTTCCCATGCAAACATACTTATATTTTTACCAGGCCTTTATTTTATTCATCTCATTTATCTTAAGCAGCTTTGGAGAGTAAAAAGTAGACACAGACTGAATAAACATTTTTGATATAATGTAGTTCTATATTGGGCTGTAGTTTAAATTTGTGCCATCCACATTAAATTAAATGGTAAATTTGCAAATCTGAGCTCTGCTCGCTTGTGCTAATATTATATTGAGATAAGCCATAGGTAAGCAGCATATCATTAAGTGTTTCATCACAGACATTCCTTTCGAACATTTTCCTACTTAACCACTAAACAACCCCCAATTGCCCCTTCTCCTTTCCACCAGACAAGATATTCACTTTCTTGTTGTGAAGCAAGCGTACAAAGGACCATCTTGTCTGCTACCACGCGCCACAGTGGTGTAGTTAGCTAACACGCTAGTTTCGTGTTGAGCTAAACTGCCAAGAATAGGGAGATCAAGGTTTGAATCTTGGTTGGGTGAACCGAGGGTGGTTTTCCACTCTCCCTCTACACAAATGCGGGCTCACTTCCTCTATATTTAACCTTCCCAATTCCTAATCCATTAGCGTAATTAGTACTTAAGCGTATAACCCGAACGGGTAGTAAAACGCGCTGGTAAGTGTTATTTTTGTCTGCTACCCTGCTTTAAACTGGTGCGTCCTCAAGACCCGACTTTTAGCTTACACAATTCAAAAGAGCGGTGAAAATAATGGGTTCAAAATTATTGGAATGGCACTCTGCCTCTGCCCAATAATAATCCAAATTAAATATGTTAAAATTATGATTTTAAATCAAATTATTTACTCATTATAAAAGAAGTGTTGGACTATTTTTGAACCCAAGTCTTATAAGTTATCGTGTATAAATGTAAGTTCTTCAACATGTTCACACAACATTCGTTCACCTTACCAAAGTGGTAAAGAGCACCATCTGCTGGGATGTTTATAATCTATTTCAATATATATCGTAATTGTATTATATTTGGAAGAAGGTATAGCCAACTGGATAGAAACACATAAAAGAGACGAACACAATATGACTTTTACAATGAAAAGAAGAACACAGTTCACACTTTACATTGTTGCCATTGGACAAAGAAAATCGATCGTCACCGTCCATTCCCCCAACCTAGGTTTCATTCTATCAGTACTCATCAGGGAGGAGTGTGAAATCTTAAGTCATCATAGTGAACACATTTGTATTATAGGCTTTAACACGGGTTTTATAAAGGCTGTTTTTGAAGGGGGGAGAGTTTGACTTATTTTCTTGTAAATATGGTAATATTTTAGACACATTGTGGGATTTGCAACGGCAATTTTGATACTATTGAAGCTTGGCAGCTCCCTACTTTCTTTACTTTTCATTAATATTCTTTCATAAATGAGATAATATATTTTGGGTTTGTTAGACTGTTTAGTCCATGTTCTCCACAGAATTGATTAAATATTCTAGAAAAACTTTTATACTAACCATGTTAGTGCCACAAGCTCATCTAATCACCTTTACAGATCTAGTTTTGGTTTTACCCTATAGATAGGGTAGGAGTGTTTATTTCACTAGAACGAGAACATTCCCTTCTGTTATACAACAGTATACGCAGATAAAAATGAAATGTAATTGCTCTGTCCCTACACTCTCAGTTTTCTACTATTAGAAGGGTATCTTTAGCGCGTGTAAGTTGACTACATTGTGACTACAGAAAATGTGATGTAGATCCTAACACTAATTAAAGATATTGAAACAGAAAGAGCGTGTAAATCTTTTTCCAGTAACCCATTGTGAAATGTACAAGTCCTACCTTCGATGCCCACTTGGTAGCCTAACTGCTTTGTGGCCAGGCTTGCGAACACGAGCGTGGCAAAACTATAACAAGTGATGCTGCCAAAGTCCATTTGGGGTTTTACTCTCTTCTGCTGATGAAGGGGAGTGATGCAACTTGCAAATTTAAAATTATATGTTTTGTTGTGTTTTTAATTGTGAACTTTGAGGCCTACTGTTTTCTGGTAACTGTGTAGACCCTGCTCTTCTATCCTTTTTACAATGTTTAGTTTAAAATAGCTGTTTGGTGCCATTTTTCATTTGAATAACAGATAGAACCATCTGAAAAACCACATCAAAAATAACAGTTTGGCGATTTTTCTTGTCCGTTCTTACAAAAATGATGGAATAGCTGTGGCACTCTTCACACATAAAACCATTAATAGGTTTGACACTAAAAGGGTTAATCATAATATATTCTGTCGAAGAGCAAATTAAATTATATAGTATTTTTTTGCTGATGAGCAGAAACTTAAATAAGTGAAAACTACTTTGAAATTGTGATGGTATGTTACAGGTTTCAGATGATTTGCCCCCCATTAGCGAACTGGTCGGATTAGTATCACAACAAGAAAAAGAAGAGGAACCACAGAGGAAGAGAAAGGAACAAGGAAAGGGAGGGTCTAAAACAGACGATCTCTTCTCTGCTCATGATTTTGATATCAAAATAGATCTGGAAGTACCATTGCCAAGTAAGTAATATTATTGTTCAAATACTGCCAGAAAACACAAGTCTCCATCATAATTAATGATTTCTATAAAACAAAAACAAGAAGGGTTAATCTGATGTACCATTGGTAAATTTGGACATACAGTAGAATCTTGATCATCGGAGGTGATAGGGAAAAAAATTGGCCCGGATTTAAAAAAACAACAACTGATAAGCCAAGTTATGTGCTTTGCCTCAAAAGTAAACACTGAATAAGTACGCCCGAATAACATTGAGCCATTATTTTGTGTAGTAAGCAGATTTTGCCACTTCCATTTAATGACTTGTTCGTCATTTTACCAGTTTTTCCAGTTATTATGTACAGTCAAATGCAAAATTTTGTTTGCATTTCAGGTTAAATTTTTCATTCACATGTTCTATATTACTGGCTCGTGCATTTCTGGACAGTTATATTTTAGCGTGTTAGTTGAAATTTGATTAAATAATTAAAAACCACCACCCCATTTAATCTACAACCCAGATAATCAAGAGTCTACTGTAAAACTTTACTGCACAGGAGGGAGGAAGCCAAGGGAGTGCGGTATTATAGTGAGGGTGGAGGAAAGTGATTAAAATATAATTTCATTCTCTTATTATATATTTCTTTAAGGTATCTCTATAAGGAAAACCTCTTTTCGCTTTATGAGGTAGTTGTATTATATTTGGAAGAAGGTACAGGAACAGTGGATAGAAACATATTAAATGGACGAACACAATATGGCTTTTACAATGAAAATAAGAACACAGTTCACACGTTACAATGCTGCCATTGCACAAAGAGGTAATGGTTGCCTATTAAAGAAAAATGATTGTCACCGCCAAATCCCCCGACCTAGGTTTCATTCTATCGGAACTCATCAGGGAAGCGTGTGAAACGTGCAATGCAATGGTGAAAGGATAAAGGAAGATAGATGCATTTTACTGAACAAACCCAACATCTGTCTGAAAACCGTTAATGATTATGCTTAGAAGCAATTAGCATACATTTTCACCATAGAATTGTTCAAAATAGCTTACATTGCTCTCTTATACCATTTTCTTCCCAGATAAGCTCACCACATTCATTCTGAATGCTGTAGGTCTTTACTTGTACTCCTAATTTTGTTCTCTTTACCCACTTCCAGAACAGCTTCTTATTTCCTTCAAAATCATTCTGAATTCTTTCTCCTTCTTTTTCTCTTTGTATATGTCCCACAACCTCTTTATGTTCTTCTTCCCTCTTCACAACAATCATTCGTTTGTAAGCTTCCTTCTTTTCTCTCATAGCTTCTTTCACTTGTTCATTCCACTGTGCATCTCTTTTTAAGTTTACCACCACCGCGGATCCACACACAACTTTCGCGCACTCAACTACAGCCTCTTTTATTCTGTTTCAAGCACTTTCAATATCATTGGTATTTATTTCGACATTCCATTCACGCTCATGTAAAACGCTGTGTCTAATTGTAAAAGTTATATTATGTTTGTTCCATTTATTTGTTCCTATTTTTGTTTTTAAGTTTCATCAAGTGAACTAATTGTCAATCTTAAATCCAATTTACTTTATAATATGGCTTTGTGAAACTCTTCCATGATAACAAATATTTTAGTTCATTATTTTTTTATTTTTTTCCCCCAGACAACCCTGTAAGTGTGACGCCCAAACCAGTCGCAATGGTGAAGGACACAGGCCCTAGAAGATCGTTGAATTTAGAAGACTATAAAAAGAAAAGAGGACTAATATGAGTGCTCTGGTTGGTTGTTTTAGGCAAATAATAAACTAACACTGCCTCATTGTGAAAAGTTTGCAATGCAAAATCAGGAATCGACACATCAAGGGCTCAAACCATAATTTTGTTTTGTCTACTTTTTATTTATCTCTACAGCTGTATAATTTATCATACTAAATGCAAGTACTTTGATGGTACTCTTCAAGGTGTAGTAAACACTCATTAAAGTTTACTTGTAAATTTAAATAATAGTAAACACAAAATGTGAGCCCATCTTCAGTCATAAAAGTAAGTTTTGTATATTTTCCCTGGAAAAAAAAAGATAATCTAAAGGTGCCATCTACACATGTAAGCTGTATGGTGACTTGATATGATCATACTGTCATCTGAAACAACTGCACAGCTCCAATATTGTTTGATTTAATGAAAGATATTATTAATATTATTATTATTAGCACCGCGTCTTACTACCCGTTCGGGTTATATGCTAAAAAGATAATACATCAGATGCTTTAGTTGGATATTTTCTTTCTTTTAAAGCCTTGTATATGTTACATATTTTAGATTTAACTTCCCCCTCAGATTTTTAAATACCTACATTTGGTGCTAGCTAAAAAAAAGTGAACACCTTTTAAATTCAAAGTAAAGTTGAATCAAATAGTATGAGATATTCCTGAAGTTGAATTTAAGTTTGAATATTAAAAAAAAGTTTAATGTTGGATTAAAATATAAAACTTTGCATACTTATGTAATTTTAGGTACTAAATATAATTAACAAAATGCTATGTTTAAAACAAAATTAATATGTTTCACCTTAAAATGATAAATTAATCTATAAATTACTATCACAAAATTTAATTCAACTATTTTAGATTTTTTTTATAGGAACACTATTTGTAATGGAAATAAACACAAATGTGCATTTTAACTTAAAAAAAATTTTTGGTAAAGCTTCGTAATTGTCGAATCCGAAATTTTACTTTCGAATTTAGCGAATAAATATTCAAAGTGAGATCATAGTTTTGCAGACTCCTAGACTAAAGTTTTATTTTCGTTTTGAATTTCAACTGCGTATTGTCTACCTTCTCGCTGTGTATTTTATGTGGCAAACTTCTTAAAACAACATGTATGGTATAGATGTTGCTAAAAAAATTAATTCAAGCCATTAATTTCATTTGGCTAGTCATATTCACCTGGTGATGAATGTTGTGATATTTTCAAAAGACAGTGGCATCTTTAGATTTTCTTTCCTGTGGTGAATGCTCTCTGTGTACAAATCCATTTTATCAAACTGCTCTTTATTATTTTGTATAGGTACTCTGGTGAACTATATTTCACTGTTACAAAAAAATGTATATTTAAACTGTAACTAAACTCAGCTATTAATAAGAGAAAATCCCACATTATTGTATAACTCTGAAAGATAAACAAAATTAACTCATTATTTAGTCTTATTTTTTAAAGAAATATTTGTATCCATAAATTAACATAAATTAACAGTTCTTTGTCTAATTTGTATTGTATTGGACGAAGGTACAGCTAAGGAGAAATATATATTCACATCCTATGTCCATTTCCTGTGTTTGCGTTTTGTTTTATGTTCCTTTTACATGTTCCTATATTTACTTTACATCCATTACTATTTCCAGCCTTTGGCCTGGGTCAGTTTTTTATCCAAGCCATAAAATTTCCACTACCGGCTTGCTAGGCCTGTCGTAGCTTCATATGCCTTATAATCTAACTTAAGACTAGTACAGGCACAACATCCAGTCCCCGGCCATTGAGTCATCACTATGAAAGGGCAAACCCAAATTTCACCAATAATAAATTTGCCATGTTGAGAATCGAACCCAGGACCCTTAAGCCAGACACGCTACCGACTGAGCTAAGGTGTTGGATCATGTTCCTATCTAAGTGTCCTATTTTTCTTTACCAATTTCCTTTTTCTCCCTTCATTGTTTTTCGGTTTCCTCATTTAGGAAGTTGCGCTGCGCGTTTCACACTTCTCCCTGATGAGTTCCGATAGAATGAAACCTAGGTCGGGGGAGTGGGCGATGACGATTGATTTTCTTCAAGAGGCAGCCATTACCTCTTTGTCTTGGGGCATCAATGTAAAGTCTCAACCGAGTGCTTGTTTTCATTGTAACAGCCATATTGTGTTAGTTCCCTTTTATGTTATCTATCAACCTTTCCTGTACCTTCTAAATACATACACAAAATACCCCAAAAAAAGCAAAAAGAGGTTTTCCTTAAAGTGATATTATATAGTATTAAACAACTTAATTAGCTACTATAAAACATCAGTATGTATGAAATAAATTGCATTAACCAAAATAAAAAATGTAATTAGATAAATATTTTTGAATTGTTTTAAAACTAAGCACAAATAAAAGTAAAACTATATGAGTGTGTGAAGTCCATTTTTTTTATTCGATACAAAGTCAAATCTAATAATATGAGATATTCCTAAAGCCAAAATGAAGTTAGAATATTTAAAAAAAGAAAATTAATATTGCCTAAAAATATTGTATTCTGCATAAATATGTAAATTTAGGTATGTAATATAATTTATATTTCAAACATAATAGTTTTTTTGTCTTAAAATGATGTTATCACAAAATATTATTTAAAAATTTTAGAATATTTTATATGAACACTAATTTGTGATGGAAATAACAGAGGAAGATGATGATTTTTTTTAAAGCTTTGTAGTTATTGGATATGGAATCTTTCAAGTCAAAACAAACATATTTACATCCACTTCAATATATCAATGCTTTTATGGCAGAAATATTGAAGTGTTTATGCTTCATTTTTCTGCAATTTTATCAAATTTATGTAATTACATTTTTATATAAAACATCAATGTTAACCAATATTCATTGGTCTTCTTTTACCCACCATATACACATTAACTAGTTAGTCTCACAATGTGGTGTCGTTACTTGTTCTGTGTTAAGTTCAGATAACCAGCACACTTACTTTAGTGATACTAGAATAGAAATTGTTTAGATGGAAAAAACAAACAAAAAAAAACACATCTCTAAGGACAAGCTTTGACTGTCAACAGCCGATTGTTTTTCAGATGTGCTTTCACTGTTTAAATGACAGCACCTGGATTAAATTGATAGATAGAAAAACTAAAAGTTGTGTTATATATTAAATTACTATTATTGTTGTGACATTGAAAAAATAATAAGTGTGATTGTAGGAAGTTGCCTAAGGTTTGCATTTTGTGATAGGGTTTCCGGCATGTAATGTTACAGGTTTCGACATGACACAAATATTAAAAATAAAGATAAGCCTGTAGTATCACATGTTGAAACCCATAATTTGAACTTTAATCACCTTTACACCACCAAGGTAGTCAAATCCTGCAAAAAAGAAATCTGCAATCTTTCACATTTAAGTATATGAGAACTGGCCCATCATTTTATCACCAAATCCAGACAAGCCCCTAACCTCAACCTTAGGTAATTCCTCTCCTTCCTATCAGCACATTTATTATTTTCAATATCATAACAATAATAGAGTACATAACACAACTTTTAGTTTCTCTTTCTATCTATTTAATCCAACTTCTGCCATCTATAAAGTGAAATCATAACTGAAAAACAATCAGCTGTTCACAGTCAACCTTGCAGTTCAACCAACAGCATCAGTCTTATCTCTTGACCTGATGAAGTTGTCTGTGAAACTGGAAGGTTGTTCTTAAAAATGCGTTTGTGTGTTTTTGACAGGGATTTGGAGAATGTACGCATAGCTTTCGACTCTGACTCCTTTATTTTTCTACTGTCCGACTCAGACTCTTTCATAAATGGCTAAAGTATATTAATTAGTAATAACAACTCTACCGCAGTAAAATGCTCCAATACAGATTATTTCATATGAAGCGTCTTTGACATTGTGAATTTCTAGTTAAATAAATTTGTTAATCTACATTACTAATATTGGTCCTAAACAATTAAAAAAACAGTTTAAAATATAGTTATAATATTACAAGTTTTTATTTTGAAGTCTGAGTAAGTACATTTTTACCAACTCTGGCTCCCCAAAATTAACTGACTCCACAGCCCTAGTTTTTGATTGTTTTATCCAAACAATTTCTACTCCAGTATCAATAAGTTAAGTTTGCTGGCAATCCCTCCTAATATATACCATGATTTAGCTTAAGCATTCTAATCCAAATAATCTGTATTAAGTCCAAATTAACTTTGTCGCTAAACTGTTATGCACATTATAAATCTTGTTCTATCTTTATCATCATTTTTATTGTTGGCAAGGTTTTAATAATGCTTCTGTTGAATAAAAAAACAAATCTCCAACGCTAAGGCTATCACTTAAATCAAGTGCCAGCTATAAGTAAAATAACCATATGATTGCTGAGAAAAAAAATGGGAATGACATCGGTGCGCCCAGCTGTAATTCGAAATTTTGCTTGCTTGTCCATGATGACCAATCACAATACAAGTCTAAGGAATTAGGGAGTTTTTCCACCGTTGTACAGTCTTATTTTCATTGGAAGCTCAATACTCATGTTGCCAGAATGGCCACAAAAAAAAATATTACAAATTATACTAACATTCTTAGTCCATTTAATTAATGATATAAAGATAAATTATACAGTCATCCATAAGGAAGTATTGGAATCTTTTGATAAAATTTTAGATGAACTTTATATTTAATAAACCAAATAAGACATATTTGTAGAATGCCAAAATTGAGTAACTTTCAATGAATGTCACTATTCAAAAGTCGACTTATTATAATAATTAGTGTTTTGATACATGTTTGTTCATTAAGATATTAAAATCCTATGTTAGACGAGTAAATAAAAGCATCAAGTTAAACTCTAAAATTGCCAACACTACAGGCTGGATGAAATATGCTATTTTACTATAAAAGTATACTTAGATTCTAAAATTATTTTAATTTTATTATGTTGCACTTTCATTGTATTTTAGTGATTTTTGATTACCTGTTTTTATATAGTTGGTTTGGCCAGGGTAAAAAACAGAGTCGGACATTCATCATACTATTAGGGCCTGTTCATAAACTATGTCATGCCCCTGCCTCCCTCCTTCTCACAGACTGTCAAATTTTGTGAAGTTCCCCCCCACCCCACCCCTTTTTCTAATATTATATAACAATANGCACAGTCGGGCTTATTAACACACAACACTGCCCGATAAGCTTTTAATGGGAGCTCTCACATTTACCGACTCCTCCTCCCCCTCTCATAATGCTTGGTCATGCCGAGAGCACCTCCTACCCCCACCCCCTCCTCGATATGCATACATAGTTTATGAACACCACATTAGCAATAAATATTGGAACACAAATCTAAAAAAATAACAGTAAAAATTTGTAGCCCTCTTGCACGACTAAGAATCGCTAAAATATAAAGTTATATTTGTGAGAAGGTTGTTGTATTCATAAAAATGTGTGTAATGTTCTTTCTCTCTCCATTGAGGAAGTGCAACACCACTTACATCTACACCGTGCAGACCTCCTCCAGTACTTCACTCATCAGCCCCAACCTCGCATTTCCTGTCTGTGAAAGAAGTTTCTTTGCAATGAGGATATAGCAGAATTGAATTTATCCAGGATCTTAAGCTTTTTTATATAAATTGTCATTTGTATTATTTTCTTTCTTCTCGTGTCATTTCTTTAATAAAAGAACTGTAAATATTAAAAAATATATTTCACATGTCCTAGAATTCATCTTTGTGTGTAGCACACCTTTAAAAAAAATTAGCCTACATATATACAAATTTGTTCAAAGGCTCACAACAACAACAACAATAACAAACCTTTAAAGATATAAAGAAAAATTTAGATTTGTAACTGCGAAAATTAGGGATTAAGCTTGAAGTTTTAGTGGCCAACCTGTAGCAATCCTTGGACCTTCCATGATTATCACTTCAACTATACGTCCATTTTGTAAAAATTAGCTTTAACACATATTTTAAGTTTATATTTAAAAATAAATTAGCACCCTATTAGTACAAACCTTGAGTCATGGCGAGTAAAATGATTGGATTTCTCTAAATAAAATTTGTATTTCTGTATTAAAAGTCTGTAAAGAAAATGCCTATTTCTGCTAAAAATTGTAAATAAATTAACTCAAAATTAACTGATATATGCATAGAAAAATGAGGGCTAAATTTTTCACTCTTGAATTAGAATTACTGCCCAATGGATTGGAAATTTATAATAAGACACTGTAGAAACAATTTACATTTGTGTAGAGTGTTTCCCCAGTGTCTGATTTAAATCTAATATTCATTGTAATTGAATTAAATTTCAAAATGAACTACTTGAGTTCTTATGTTGTAAATATTTTTTATTTTGTAAATTTTGTTATAAGTACTTAAAAACAAATGGTGGCCTGTGAAATGTTGCAAGGACACCCTGAAATTGAATTTTTTGCCAGCTCTATTTATTTGGCAATGAAGGGGTTAACAATAGTCTTTGCTTCTCCCAAATCCTAACAGCTTGTTCACATGATGAGGCTTTTCTACCTTATAGTTTATTAACCTACTAGGTGGAAATTTAATACAGTATTCACACAATGTTTTTTTTTACCTAAAAGTTTTTTTATCAAGTCATTGTACTTGTACACGCGAATGCATGCTAATTTTTCCATCAGATTTCTCGTAAGATGGACGTGAATACGTTTCTTATTATGAATTGATATCGCAGTCGTTGCCGAAAAAGAATCAAACTTACACAACATATATATATATATATATATATAAAAAAACTCAGAATTTAAAAAAGCAAAAAAGAGAAAAATGATTTTTTAAACTACATAGTGACCTTCTCCACAAATAGTTAAAATGAAAAAAATGTTTACCTAAATTCTGCCTTTACTTTTGGTACAATTCCTCAAACTTTCCTCTAATATTACACAGATTTCCCTCCATACTAATTCTTTTAAATCCTTGTCTTTGTATGAGTCCGATGTCTTATCCCATATTGCATGCCATTCTTCTACGTATTCTGCAAAGTTGAACCCTGACTGGCTGGAGACTGGCCAGTCTGCCCTTGGCAACGTTGTGCCAGAGGGTAAAAAAAAACCTTATCATCTGGGTCGGCGATCGTATCGTGTGAACATGCACATTTAAATGAATGCGCCACTACAGTGTATGGTAAACAAAACCTATTCGGTAAAACAACCTAAACCTCATCATGTGAACGAGCTGTAAAGTAACTTAATAAGGATTAACATAACTTCAGTGGCTACATAGTCTAAGGCATCACTCTTTCGATAGACTAGACTGCCAATGACTAGGAGATCAAGGTTTGAATCCCTGTTGGAGTGTAGTAAGATCCACACCCCCCCCACACACAAATGTCGATACACTTCCTATAAAACACTCATCCTTAACACATTAGTGCATAGGCGTATAACCCAAACAGGTAGTAAGATGCGGGGCTAAAAAATAAACCATTTAAATGTAATAGGGTTGCCCATTTTCTCTTAACTTCCAAAAATACATAATTGTATTTTTATACCTTCCCTTTTTGGTGGTATTAACGTGCATAATTTCAGTTTAAAAGATCAATTAGTTGCTAAGTAAGATTAATAGACATTTTGTTTTGATGTTTTTTCACAGATAATTTCAGCCTTATATTTTCCAACTCCTAAAAATAATGTGACAGGATGTGAAGCTACTATTGAAATAGAAATATATCAAAAGATTAATTGTTTTGAATAGTTCATTACACTTTGCTATTTGCAATCTTATTATTTCAAATAAGTAGCGTATTTATTTAATTTTAATTTTATCAACATACATATTTTTATTGTAATATATCATTTCAAGATTTGCAGATTCTAAGAATAAATATGTCTTCCTTATAAAAATACAAATTGCGTTTTTATTAAGGATGCTTTGGTAGCTGCTGAAAATGTTGAAGCTGTTAACTCAACCACCTCTTGAGAGGCTTTGGTTTAAATCTTGAGTGGGATGAATTTTAACATTTTTCCTCTTTGAGAACAGAGATATAATTTCACTAAAAGGCTGTGTACAGACTCTAATATTTGTATTATTTTTTTAGTTTGATTGCAACAACTTGTCACAATTGAAATGATAAGTTGGCGCCCTTTAAATATAACCTTTATATAGCATTAGAGTTTCATGACACAAATATAAACTTGTCAAATTATTTTGTTAATATATCATAAAAATGATTAAATAAACTTTGAATATGATATATATTACTGTTGTATGTGTCCTAGAATCTCATTGTAGTGCACGTTATAACGACTATACATCAGGCCCTTTTTTTTATCAATAAAATATCTTATAAATACAATATTTAATATTAATCTTGTTAAGTAAAACCACTACTCACCTCTTGAAGTACGTTTTGTTATGTATGGAAGAGCATACAGGAAAAAATGAATAAAAAGAACTAACTCCTAATGTTGAAAAGAGAAACAAAGTTTACACTTTACACTGATGCCAGTGTCAGCCATTACCTCTTTACGACTGGTTTTTCTTGGGGTGCTCGCCTCAGGACCCGATATCCATGGGTTCAAACCCGGCCAGGGTCAACAGACTTTACTAAATCCATAGTACAACTTCCTTGGAAGGGGAAGTAAAGCCGTCAGTCCCATATTGGTTGTGGCATAAAAAAAAACCTTAAAGGTGTGTGAAAATACCTTTCCTGGCAAAATTAATAGGCCTTTTCATTCTCACTGATAAAAATTCTCGTATGCTGATATAATTAGTTGGTTTAAAAAGTGCACTTTAAATACATCAAGTAAATGAAAAATAAATATTGCTTTAAAAAATGTGATTGTTACTGCTCAATCCTTTGACATAGATTTCATTCTATCAAGAATCTTCATGAGGGAGTGTGTGTGTGTTGGTCTAGTTTTCTTTGTTGGGAAGCTGTGTTGCGCATTTCACACTCTTGAAGATTTTTGATCAAAGAAAACTTTGGTCAAGAGGTTGAACAGTAATATTATATATTCTTCAAGAGGCAGTCATTACTTATTTGTCCAGTGGCAACAATATAAAGTGTCAATTGTGTTCCCTCTTTAAATTAAATTGTAAAAACCATGCTGTGTTCATTCCTTTTATTCAATTTTTATTCCTCCTACATGAGATGTTTAATATTTTTAATTTAATTTAAATAAGTCATGGATGAGGTGTGATTGGCTATAAAATACATACATGATTATAACTTTTTAATATCTCTTAAATTAATTTGCTATTTAAAATAAAATGTAGAATCGACTAGTCAATATTATTTGGAATAGTGTTGACTATAAAACAATCATGATACAAATTGAATACAGTAGTATTATAATCTCAAAGAATTAATGTTTTCCAACAAAATAATCAATTTTAGTCTTACCTTTTAAAATTGCATTATAATTTAATGGAAAGATTATCATTGTATGGTTGTGTACATCGTTAGTTTTATAAATATGTCTTAAATTAATTTTTAGTAATCTAAGATGAATATTATGCTTGTCATTTGTTTGACCCCATAACCCATTAATTAAAGAAAATCAACTGTTTTTATTTAATGTTGGATTATTTATTTTTATTTGATCAAATTAGTTGTGTATATATAAACATTTTTTGGGCTTTTTAAATTTGATTTGATCTGTTTAAGTCCCTTGGGCCTGTTGAGCGCAAGTCTAAAACCTATTTTATGTGTGGGGGGAGGAGGGAAGGCATGACGTGGCTTCACAACCAACCAAAGTATCCTTCCGCGTCAACAAGAACAAATGGATCACGGAAATCATAGGTGGTGCTAGCTACCAGACAGGTCTTGCAGAAAAATCATGTTTGGAAATATCAGTTTTCTTGAGAACGAGTGAAATTTTTATGTTAATATTTTCAACACCCCTTCTAAGATAATGTATCGATGTTTATCAATTGTAACATTTTGTTATTTTTTGTTATGAAGCCGGCAGTTTTCTATTGAAAAATGTCAATTTTATTGATATTTGATCACTTTTAAAATTATAGAAGAGGTGTGTATATAAAAAGTATAGCTTAATCAACATGCTTCTATTCTTGAACAAACTGTTTTCGGTAAAAAAAATTGCAAAACAATAAAAATTCTTGAAGATAACCGTTTGTTCTCATAGTTCTGCATTTCCATGCCAAATGAAAAGGGTCAATCTCCTTAACAGAACTTTCAGTAAGTTTAATAACGCATGAGGGTTTTTAAAACTATTCACTTCAAGTATTGATGGGCTGTGTTTTTTTTTTATGGCTAGGCAAATATTCTATTATTTTCAAGTTTTCGCTTCCTTGATTAATGCTATTATTTCATAGAAACTTGATTTTATTTTATTTTCATTTCTAACATAATGGATTATATGAACTGAATACTATATATTTGCATCAGCAATAATTATTGTTAACAGTGGTCGATAGTACAAGCATATTTAGGTTGTAATGTTTCTGTTAAATATAAGCTGTCTAAAACTGTAAATAAGTAGTAAGTACAATGACTGGCTTTTACCAGTTTCAATCAAAACTAATGTAACAGTATTGAATTTTGAATTACTATAAATCGAATTAAAAAAAACTGTAATGTAGTTGTATCCATGACAAAAGTTATGTGTGTTTTGTGTTATAAAGGTTGTTATTTTCACCTCTCATTGATTGAACAGACTTTGTTAAGGAGTGTGCATACAGTATCATTGGAAACCCTTATCAATTTCTTAGGATACCAAGTTGAAACTATATATAGGCTGTATTCACAAATGACTGTCCCAGACAAATATCTCTTGCTTGAAACCTTAAACTAACAAACATTTTATGAGTTTTCATAGATTCTCTGCCCAATAACAGCCCTACAAAGTGATCCTGTACTTTACCTTTTTCATCTTTGTCTATTAACCCCCTCCATCTACCAAATAATTTGCTCAATTTGTTGATCTTAACAATGTTCCAATGACCTGATGTCTCCTCATACCCTTTTCCTCACTCCCAAGTGCACAGTTCACACAGACAACATTTAAGAAAATAGTAAACCATGAGTCGGCCAGCAACACCATGGAGCCTTTTACAACAAGCTTGAAATGTTCGAAACTATAAATGTGTTGAGCCTACAGTATAAGTTTGGCTTGACCAATTTCTAGCTTATCCCTAGGAAAGGTAGAGAGAAATATATAAAAAGACTGAACTCAATATGTTTCTTACAATGAATAGAAGCATACCGTTCACACTTTACATTGCCTCCACAGGACAAATAGGTGATGGCTGCCTCTTTTGAGGTAAATCGATCATTGCTGCCTGATCCCCTGAACTAGGTTTCATTCTATTGGAACTTATAAGAAATTAGGTCAGGGAATTGAGCAATAACGATCGATTTTCTTCAAGAGGCAGCCATTACCGCTTTGTCCAATGACAGCATTATAAGGTGTGATCTATGTTCTTCTTTTCATTTTAAACGCCAAATTGTGTTTGTTCATTTTGTATGTTTTTATCCAACTTTCCTCTTCTTTCTTCCAAATATAACTAAATTACTTCATAAAGCGAAAAGCGGTTTTCCTAGTAGAGATGGCTTATTTTAACTTCTCCATGCACCCTAACATTTGTGAATATAGTTGATAACATTGTGTGCTTACCCTGTGCTAAAACCGATCAACAGAAAACTATCTACAGCAGATATTTTAATGATAAATTTATCTTTGGTCATTTGAGGATCTTATGAAACATTTTTACCATCCTCGGGGTCAGTTGTTTGTGATGGTGTGATCTGTATTAGTATAAATTAGTACTACTAATACCATTATACCTGTATGGAACCCTTAGTTTACATTCTCTTCAAGTGGTGTCCTTGGTTTGATCTTTGTAACCTGATAAGAACATATTATGTACTAAATTAAACATTTTTTTATATAAAAGAAAAATAATGACAATCAAAGAATGTACATTGTACTTTAGAAAGTAATTTTTCCAAGCACCATTTCATGTCACCGTTTTTTTTTTTAATGTGAAGCAATCCAGTCCACCATTGCTTCAGAAGGGTGAATTGAATCTGTTCTAGTTTTTAGTGAACTTTTTAAATAACTATTTTCTAACTAAATTTCTGAATTATTTTGTAGACTTGTAAACATAGATGAAATACTATGGCACATCTTCTATGCTCCAACGAAGGACACCTGTTGTGAAGTGGATGTATAGTCAGTATTTATTGTAAATGTTTGTTTTTTTTGTGCTAATTTAAATACTATTAATACTGTTGGTGCACCCTACAGCAAAAATTTGAGAACAACATTTTTTAATATGCATATACAGGGTGGTAACACATCATAGGAAAGAGAAAATTACAATTATTGTAGCTATTTACTGTCCTGACTTCTCTAATGAAATATCAATAGGAATTTGATAAAATTCTTTTGTTTATAATTTTTGAGTTTACCCTCTGAGTCTGATGCTTGTAGTTATGAAAGCCTGTCTTTAAATGTGTTTTTTAGTCTTTAATAGTATTTTAACTGAACAATTTCTACCATAGTATCACCCAGCTAAGTGTGTTGGCTAGTCCTGAATTAAACCAACATTTTGTAATAACGTCTAGTAATAAAAAAAATAATGTGATTTTGCTATTTGACAAGGAAAGCAAAGGAAGCAACTAAAACACTATTTCATTATTATTTTTTAAATCCTAGATAACTTGAATGAAGTTACCAGCCTGTGTATCTTTTAACAAGCTAGGTTCTTCCATCCTATTGTAGAATTTGATGTAATATTACATGTGAATTCGCATGCAGGACATGGTTTGTGTAATGCCTGCACTTTTAAGATTTCTCAAATGGTTTCTAATGATGTGTTCGAAATGTGCTATGTTGTAAAAATAACTTTATTTTGATATGCATTAAACACAGTTCGAAAAAAAACTTACCTTTTATTGATGTGGAGAGAGCACCTTAGACCAGCACCTTGGTTCACCTCTCCTTAAAATTCTCCTTTATCATTGCATCCCGAGGTACAAATAGTGTTAATAAGCAGTAAAATGTATGATCAAACTATTATCAGCCTTGGTTTAAAGGCGCATTAACACACAAAAGTCATCAGCAACTTGGAAAAAAGCATTTATAATGAAGTATGTGGGAAAAAGACTGCAAGGGAGGCCAAGAAAGAGATGGGGGAAGCAGATAATATAAAGTCTTCAAGTGAGAGGAAAAGAATGGGGGAATGATACATTATAACACCTTTTGGTGTGTCTTGTTCTCTTAATACTTCAAAGCAGATTTGTCTTGTGTCTGAGACAAATAGGTATTTAATCAAACGAATTTTATTTGCATGATTTGATTGATCTCCACCTATTTAGTTAGCTCTTGTTTCAAGCTATTGTCTTAGTGGTACTTCATATAAGATTATCCTGTTTTTGAAGAAAGATTAACTAGATGATATAACCAGATAGCCAGCTATGGGACAATAGATACACTATTTGGATGCCACTAACATAACTTTAAAGATTTTCCCTGTTTTCGAGGCAGAATTAATGAAATAAACATAGAGAGAAATCTATGAGACGTTAGATACACTATTTGGATGCCACTAACATAACTTTATAACACCTCTTGGTGTGTCCTATTTTCTTAATACTTGATACCAGATTT
>CABFWO010005967.1:0-21894 GCA_902155825.1 Timema genevievae
AATGAAGTGAAAGGAGAGGTGGAAACTTGGATAAAAGCTGCTTCTACGGATAAAAAAACCAACAGGATTGATCACGAAGACGTTTCAAATTATTAGTAGTTTTGGGCAGTCTTTCTTGTGTCGGACAGAGCCGGGCGTTCGTCGCAGATATTGTACAGTCCAATTTTCACAGGAAGAGCTTCTTTATCTGACAGGTAGAAAAAAAAATTCACTAGATATACTCTCACGTATTCATACGTCAAGTCACGTGATATACACATATGCACTAATTACGCTAATGGGTTAGGGATGCGAAAGGTTCAATTTAGAAAAAGTGTGCCCGCATTCGCATGGAAAACCTCCCTTAGTACACCCGACCGAGATTGGAGCTCCAATCTCCCTGCCATCGGCAGTCTAGTCTAAAATAATTGTGACGCCTAAAGAACATACGGCCACCGAAGCAAGTAATGATTTATAAAAAAAAGCTATCAATTTTTACCACAATTTTTTAAAAGGTTTTTCCTATTGAAATTGGGCCGTACAGTAAGTAACCGACAATTACTACGTTTACAAGCGGTACATGCAGAAATAATCCATCATGTTTGGTCCCGGATACCTTCAAATACATTTTTTTAAATTTAGCATCGCGTCTTACAACCCGTTCGGGTTATACGCTTAAGTATTAAATACACTAATGGATTAGGAATTGGGAAGGTTGAAGTTAGAGGAAGTGAACCCACATTTGCGTGTAGGGAGAGTGGAAAACCATTTAGTAAAAACCACTCCCAGTTTAACCGACCTAGATTCGAACCTATATCTTCCCGTCCTCGGTGGTCTGTCTCAACACGACTGGCGCGTTAGCTAGCTACGCCACCGAGGTGGGTTTCAAATACATTTTTTGGCATATTTTTAGTTAGAATAAGGCTGTTATTAAACTGTATTTTATTTGTTCCCCTTCGTGCGTTTACCGACACGTGACGCGCCTTGAGTTACCGACACCGGAGAGTACGCCACATATTACTGCGGACATTGGCTCCGGTGGGGTGGTAGCGATTGCGTGTTAAGGGCAGTATTTTACCAGATTTTATAAGCAATTTTTGTCGACCTCGGTGGTACTGGGGTGAANCGGTGGTCCTGGGGTGAAGTGTTTGCCTCTCAGGAATCGACGTTCGTGGGTTCAAAACCCAGCCGGAATCAACCTATTTTTCTTGAGCGCTAAAAATCTGTAGCACAACTTCCTTTGGAGAGGAAGTGAAGCCGTCGGTCCCATGTCGATTGTGGCACGTAAAAGAATCCTGGAAGGTATATGAAAATACCTTTCCCGCAAAATGTATGGGTCCTTTCGCTTTCGCGCTAGTAAATTTTCGTGTGCTGGTACAATCAGTCTGTTCAGAAAGAGCACGTTAAATACCTCATATAAATAAAATAAAGCATTTTTTTTCCGGTAAAATAAATCAAATAGTTCTCCAGTAGAACTATAGTTTAATTTTCTTCACATGGTGATATCAACAGTTCTTGAATATCTGTTAAGGTTGTCCTAGAATATGATGAATATCATTTCCCTCGATTTAAAAAGTTTTTTAATTGAATATTAATATGCTCATAACAAGTATTCAAGAACTCTTGATATCACCATGCGTAGAAAATTAAAACAAAACATATATATACTGAAGCAATATTTTATTTGTTACAAAATTTTTAAAAAATGACCTTGCCTAGCGTCCCCCTTACTTCCACCCTTAAGAACTTGATCCAAGAGACAAGGATTTATAAAGTTGTTTAAAGGAAATGGAAGGCAAATGTGAAAAAAATAAATTGCACCCGGCCGAGATTTAAACTTCAACATCCCCGGCATCGGTAACCGATCTATTGCGAGTCTAACGCCTTGGATATTAACAAAATAAATATTTATTTTGTAAATAAAAATATAGACCCTTCCAGTCACCTTGTCGATGATTGTAGACATCAATTTTATTTCATTAAAAAATAAAGTAATATGTTTAGAAGAAGAAAAAATGCAAACTTGTTTATGAACTGTTAAGTAACCGAGTCCATGAATATGGACATAAAATATCTCGACAATTTACAATAAAATAAATGGTAAAACACATTCACACATCACACATACCTTCTTATATAGTTAATTATTGTTTAAACAACATTTTCGAAAACAAGTTACCAGTAAACAGCCCGCTAATTCTTTTATTTAAAAAAACCTAAAAAAAAACATTCTTATTTGTCATGTAAAACAATACCCAGATATCCATTTAGGATAGAATCGTTAGAGCCATTTTTTTTAGCGCCGCATCTTACTGCCCGTTTCGGTTATACGCTTATGTACTAATTACACAAATGGTATTATGTTTTATATGAAGTGTATCCACATTTGCGTTGAGGGATAGTGAAAAATAATTTTGAAAAAAAAAAACACCCTAAGTACACCCTACCGAGATTCAAACCCCATCTCCCCGTCTTCGGTAGTCTAGTCTACTGCGAGAGTAGCGCGTTAGACCGTGCGCATGCTACATATAAATACATATATTGTATCATTTATATGATATATATAAAACACATACACAATAAATTAGCCTACATACATAAAAAAAAACAAGAAAAATTCAAATACAGAATTTAAAAAACTTGGAAAAATTAGTGCACGAAAATTGCAGACTTAAATAAAAAATGATGAAAGCCAAGCTAACACATCCCTTATGATAGGCAACCCTCTCGCCGCCAGTGCATAAACCCCCGCTTTCTCAATATATATTAGGGGTGTGTGAAACGTCAACTTGACTTCGAAAAAAAAAACAAGACTCCGGCTTCGAATAATAAATATATTGACAGTAAAATACTCGATTTATGTTCAGTTACTGCCATTCTGAGCTGTTATATAGCCTACATTATAAATTAATATTCATATCGAAAAGAATCTGAAATAAATTAATTGCATGCTGTGATAATATATTGATTTATCATAATGAAACAAAATATTAGATAGAATTGTGGAATAAAATATTTTCCAAGTAATTTTAGTGAATAAAGTTATGAATATAACCAAAAAAAAAAGCGTAAAACAACTAACAATAAACCATTCGAACTTCGATAATATTTCGTATAATCGATTATATTCACTTAGGATTGAAAAAAGTGGACTTCGCAAACCCCTAATATGCTTATATAGTAACTCCAAACTTTACATTCTTGACCTATGGGGTAGTTTAATAAATATCGTTAGGTTAGGTTTGAAATGAGTACAAAATTGATTTTTTTTAACAATATCGACTTTGAATTATCTAAATATTTCTTTCTAAAATTGGAACTAAATTGGTTTATCATTGATTTAAATATAACTTTCATAGGCGAATCAAGGTAGACTAGAATTAGCCAGTTTTTTTTTAAATTAGACAATGTCGAATTAGCCAAATATGGTACTAATGTAGTCCCAGGGGCGGATCCAGATTATTTTCATAGGGGGGGTCANTCATAGTTATAAATAACATAGTTACTTACAACAATGTTAGATTTCTGTTTAAAGCCGTTTAATAGTTTCTCATTCATATTTAATCTTATGTATATTTTAAACCGTGGTCATCTTCCCCAATTTTTTAAAATCAGATAGTTTTTATAAACCATTTGAAGTAGCCCTCCTTCGATAATTTTTTGAAGAATGGTTCATTCTAGAAGCTATGAGTGATTTTTTTTAGTTAGATAATTTTATAAGTCATTTAAAATGTTTCTAACCAAGAAATTTTTGAAATTTGGATGTCCCTCAAAGCTATTTAGAGTGATCCTAACCTTAATTTTTTACGATAGTTGGATACCTTTGGAAGATAATCTTTGAAGTGGTCTTCCACCAACAAAATTAATTTTGAAAATTTAATTATTTCAAAATTAGGCTATTTGGAGTAGTCCTCGCCTGAAAATACTTCAAAATGACATGCATCTAGAAGCTATTTGGAGTTGTCCTTCCCTAGATATTTTTGAAATTTGGATGACCTTGGAAGCTATTTGGAGCTTTCCTCCCCTGACTTTTTGTGCCAGTTAAATGCCTCTAGTAGTTATTTGAAGCTATTTGGAGCTTTCCTCCCCTACTTTATGTGCCAGTTAGATGCCTATAGTCTACTAGTTATTTGAAGCGGTCTTCTCCGGCAAATTTTTGACAATAAAATGCATCTAGAAGTTATTTGGAGTTTGATTTAAGGCCATAATTCAGCTTCATATTCGATAATATCAGAGGATTTGAAATATATCTAGAGGAGGAATTTATTCCAGGGAGGGGCAAATTATTTCCAGGGGTTCAGAGTCCCCCACAGTTCCGTGGCTCTCAGGCGATTATTAGTCTTCTTTGACGTGTGGTGGTGTACCGTCTTTATGTGGAACAATGTTTGTTCTCGCTATGCTATGACAAATATTAGTACATGAAAACAAATATTTTTTTCGACACTTGCGTGAGTCATATCAGACATTGATTAATCATGGACGAATAATGCACGTGTGAACCAGGCTTAAGAGGTGTCTGCGCGTAAACAGATAAAAAAAAAGTGTATAATTTATCTGTGCTGTATTTTCTTTCTAAAATTTGAATTTTCATTTTTTTTTGTATTAATTTTCTAACTTTCACAGTGGGGTCAACTGGCCCTTTGAACTCCCTCCCCCCCTGAATCCGCACCTGTAAGATGTTTATAAATATATATTCATTTATAGTCATAAACGATGATAATTTGTCACTGGAGAAAATTGATGACCAAACATATTCCGAAGAAAGTTATTTTCTTCTTCAAGTTTTAGTACCCTCCTTCATGGCCGAGACATTCCAAAGAAGATTAACTAAAGTTATTTCATGATATTAGGAGAACTATTCATGATGCTGAATGAGCTTCCGGCCATATCGCGTCAAGTAGAATGTGCATCGAGCGTGTTTCGTGACGTCACAGAATAGCTGCCAACTCGAGTCATACAGACAATACTGGAGGTCTGTCTGTAGAGTGAATAGGGGTTTGTTTCCGTGTGTGCAAACAAGAGCAAATGGCTGCCAACATGAAGGTGTCAAAAAAAACAAGATATAATCAGAAGGAAAAAAAAACTACACATTTAAAAATAATTAGGACTAAAGATACTCAAAATAGCTATTTTATAGAAGTGGCCCTTAAAAATAATGTAGTACCACGCAATTAAAAAATAAAAATCAAGGATAGTAAATTAGGTTACTTTTTTCAATATTTTTTTTTAGCACCGCGTCTTACTACCAGTTTAGGTTATACCCATGTATACTAAATGCGCTAATGAGTTAGGGATGAGGAAGGTTTAATTTAGAGGAAGTGTACACGCATTTTGCGTGGAGGTAAAATTTACAATAATTTTGGAAAAATCTCTCTATATACATCCGACCGGGATTCAAGCCCCGATCTCTCCCATCTACCAGCAATCTAGTCTACCGAGAGCCTGACGCCTTTAGAGTGTGTGTGTGTGACCACCGACGCGAGTCTAGACAACTGTCGGGTGCAGTGACGTATGTTCAATCAAGATTTCATTCATTGGAAACCGCAACAATAGTTAGCTCGGCACATGAAACTTGATAACAGTGACGTCACGCACCACCACCACATGCTTCTAAATAATAAAACTGATTGACATAGAACGGTAAACACCCTGATTTGTGGTAAATAAAAATGATTGGAATTCTCCGATTAAAAAGTTGTGTGTCAGTATTATAAATAAAATGCTGACAAAAATATCGACTCAAAATTTAAGAGGGTATGGATAGAAAAATTATGGCTAGATTTCGCTTTCTTAAATTTAAAATATTAGACTTTGGCCCACAAGAGACTAATGACACTCATAAAATACACTTCAAACACATTTTAGTTCTTTACCAATGAATGACCTTTGGTTTAGACTTTAGAGGGAAATAAATTTCCTAAAATGGTAACTTTGAATTAGTTACAGGAATATTCAGTGATAAAAGTGCAGTAGGTATTAGTGTATTATTTTTTATAGCAGTTTAGAGGGGAATAATAATAATACTTAGCACCACGTCTTACTACCCGTCCGGGTTACACGCTTAAGTACTAATTACTCTAATGAGTTAGGAATTGAGAAGGTTTAATACAGAGGAAGTGAACCCGCATTTGCGTGGAGGAAGAGTGAAAAACCATCCCCAGTTCACCCGACCTAGATTCGAACCTCGATCTCCCCGTCCTCGGCAGTCTAGCTCAACACGAAACTTGCGTGCTAGCTAACTACGCCAACGAGGCCGGGTTTTTTTTTATTGGAGGGGGGGAGGCAAAGGTACAGAAATATGTATAGGCCTAACTTTTATGTCGCTATTTCACCCGTTCGGGTTATATGCTTAGGCCTATGTACTAATAACTTTAATGGTTTTAGGGATGAGGAAGGTTATATTTATAGGAAGTGTACCCGCACTTACGTGGAAGGAGTGTGTAAAACAATTCTGAAAAAAAAAGCCTCAGTACATCCGACCAAAATTCGACCCTCGATCTCCCTGTAATCAGCAGTCTAGTCTACCACGAGAGTAGCGCCTTAGACCACGCGGCCACCGAAACGGGTAAATGAACATTACTCGTATGTAAAAGGCGAACTATTTCAATTACGCAAAAAGATCCAATTTTGTTTTATTTCGCATGAGTAGAATAGATGATGCAATGAACTTAATATTCACCCAGGCGTTATTCTCACTATTTATACTGGACTTTCGATGATGGGGAGGTCAGGGTTCGAATCCCAGTCGGGGGTCTACTGAGGGTGAGTTTTCCTTAATGGTTTCCCCACTCTTCTCCCATGCAAATGTGGGTATATTACCTCTAAAATGCTTCCTTCCCCATTCCTACCCCATTAGAGTGATTATCATACATGCGTATAACTTGGAACGGGTAGTAAGACACGGTGATAAAAAAAACACACACATGAAAGAAGAGTCTCAGTTTTAACTTTATTGTTAGCACAGGAGGGGAGGGAAGGGGAAACCTGTATGTTTGTCAAAAAATACATCTACCCACTTTATGGTCTGGTCACCTGCAGCTGAATGGAATCTGTCATACGCAACGTGACGTCAAATAATCGATTATCTCGAATAAACTTTATCCCGTATGATTTATACGTACCCATGCAAAAGGTTTTAGTTGAGTTACTTTATATTGTAATGATGACATATTTATTGAATGTTGAGCTCATTAACATTCATTCTCTCTCTTTCTCTTCGTTTCAGCAGGTTTGAGGTTCATTTCACAATTAATTAGATTGAAAATTAAAACGACGCACATCAATATTGCCCATAAAGTGACGTTGAAATAGGCTACGTCAAGTATATCCCACCCCTTCTTTGATATTCGACTGAAAAATATTTACCAAGGCCGATGAAAAAAGCGAATCTTGGTATTTTTTCAGAAATTAAATAGTTTTGTTTGCATTTTAGAACCCTACTCTCTTTTATTTATTTATTTGCTCACGTCTTTGTATCCATGTAGCTGTAGGTTACATATATATTACTTTGATTTTTGATAACGCGTCTTACTAACCGTTCGGGTTGTACGAATATATACTAATTATGTATTAAGGTTTAAGGTAGAATTTGGCTGAATTGTGCCCGCATTTATGTTAAGAGAAAATGGAAAACCATTTAGAAAAAAAAAACCTTAATAAATCAATAAATCCAGCAGGCCCCACCCATCAATTAATCAATGTGAAAGGAAATACCCCACATTTTAACAATGATACCTTTTTTCTTACGACCATGACGAGAATCGAACCAAGGACTCTTAAATCAGTAAGGAGACGCGTTACAGACTGAGCTAAGGTGTCAGACAGTTAAACAATCAAAAACCAGTCGATTTTTTTTTAATTCCCCAAAGTTATTCCGTAGGCCTATAGTTCTAGTTGGACTTTGTCCCGTTCGACTCGGAACTATCAAGAATCCACTGCATTTAAAACGTCCTCTGGTAGTTCAGTGGCGGATGTGACGCTTCACTCTAGCACCCCATGTCGCGCCAGGAAGTGGAACAAAGCTGTGACTATCGCGAGGACAAGACGGCGGCGTAGGGCTATGGTTTAACAAGCGACAAGAGAAAACATTTATACTTAACATAACGTACTTAAGGCAGTGTTTCTAAAAACATTTACCCATAGCGGACCACCTGAAAGCGTTCGACGCGTATGCGGACCACACTATAGGCGTGTTTTAGAGGTTGACCTGGTATCGATGTTTTACGACCACAGCGTTTTCGCGGTTGACCTGGTATCGATGTTAACGAAATGTTTATGACCGAGACGATACCAGAGCTCGATTTGGTAATTTCTTTCCTTGAACAACTAAGATGTATGATTACGACCAATGAGCCGAGAATTTGTGCGCTAATTTCAAAACAGCATCACTTAGATTTAAAATAGTATAGCTTCGGGAGTCAATGGAGTTTAAGTTTTTGTAGATTAAAATGGACAGCAATAATAATAATAATAATAATAATTATTATTATTATTAGCACCGCGTCTTACTACCCATTCGGGTTATACGCACTTACGCTAATGTGCAATGGTAGGGTGATTGTGAGATGAAATGGAGGACCTACAGTTTAACGTGGAATCCGAACCACGGTGGAGGCCTGGCATTCCTCACATTCACAAGTTGTGATTAATACACGTCTTGTCAGAGGTGAAGGAAGGGTTTGGCATTCAGATAAATCTGTGCCGGGACCGAGGATTGAGCCCCGGACCCCCAGCACAGAAGTCTGACACCTTACCCCTACACCACCAGGTCACCCGACAGAAATAATTACTAGCTAGAAATGCATGACAGTAAGTAGTTAGGCCTTCTTAAAACCCGTTTAGTTATGGATAAAAGAGAGTACTGTATGATCTAGGCCTATTTAATATTACATACGTACTTTGTTTTCTTAAGGTTATGTTTGGGAAGATACGTTTAGCTCGACATGTTGTGTGAATATTAGGACTACTCAAAAATAAGTACCAATCTAACAAAGAATAAAACCAAACAGCTCATTTTCCGTAGATTTGCAGTACATTTAATAGGATTGCATAAATTCAACTACCAGCTGTTAGATCGACTCTACCTCGACCACAATTTTTGTTTAGTAAAAACATCTCAAAATCGTTTTCACGCTCCACCTAGGTTAGAACCACCTAGTCTTAACGCGCCCCCCGCCCCCCCCCCTTCCCGATACCAAGACGTAACCAAGTCAATGGCGAAAACTCACTTAGTTATATTGATGTACGCGTCTATCAAACAGTAAAACATAGCAATATTTATTCGATTATGTTTTGCTGACTTAGCCCGTCAATCTTATATTCTCGAGCTCTTTCACATAGGCCCTATTATTTATTTTTTGCCTGCGGGCCACTTGACACTGCTCCGCGGACCACATTTTGAGAACTGTACTAAGGCGACAAATCTCGCAATCGAGTGGGGGCTTCTGATGACAGGTTCAAATTACAATCAGGTGTATTTTTTAAAAACTAAATGGTATTCTCATCCCCCTCCGTGCAAATGCGGGTATACTTCCTCCAAATTCAATCTGTCTCATTCTCGACACTTTAGTGTAGTTGGTATGTATGCGTGTAGCTCTAACGGATAGTAAGGCGCAGTGCTAAAAAAACATAAATTTAAATGATGTTTTGGAGATCTTTGTCAGCTCCTCAGATGGTTGGTACAGCAAGTAAGGTTTGGAGCATTAGCGCACCTAGGATTTTATTTGGGCGCACATAATATACTTTTTTTTTAATTTCAGGGAACCCACTTCGGTGGCCGCATGGTCTTAAGGCGCTACTCTCGCAATAGACTTGCTGCTGATAAAGGGGAGATCGGGGTTCAATCCCGGTCAGGTGCAGTGAGGCTGGTTTTTCCTAAATAGTTTTCCCCACGCTACGTCCACGCAAATGCGGGTGTACTTCTTATAATTCAACCTTATTAATCTCTAGCAAATTAGAGTAATTAGTACATAGGCCTATAACCTGAACGGGTAGTAAGACTTGGTGCTAAAAAAAAGTAATTCTGAGGTACATTTATTTTTTTAGTGTATGACAGTATGCCTTCTGAATATAAGATCGTAAATTTGGTTTCAAAATGTAAATTTATACATCCGACACATCTTTAATGCTCTAAAATGTTAATTGTACACAAACTATTTTCAGCTTTATATTGAAATCTTTAGGGGGCGTATTGCCCCACTTGCCATTGATGAACAATACTAGACAGACGTGCCTACCGATGCGGGTGATAATCTACATGATAAAATACGTCAAATAACATTGCATTTAATAAAGCGACTGAAAAAAAATATAGTTTTACTTTTAAATGCTTTCTAATGAAATAAACATTAATTTCTCTTGTGGAGCCATTTGCGATCCTTAATCCAACTCGAGACAAGGTGTGTTTTGTTGTTTTTTCCCCCAAACTATGTGATTTTTGTAATCTCTCTCCAGGCGACTGACTTAAAATTCACCATTTTGTTTAATTAACTCAGAGAGGTACAAGTTGCTAATAGCCACCATATTGCAACGAATGCAGAGGAGTTTTTGTTGTTGTTATGAATAGACAAACATAGAACACACATTCGGCTTGATTGACGGGGAATGGCGGGGAATGGCGGAAGGGGTGGTGAAGGGGCTCGTCTCCTTCGGAACCACTTTTCTCGTGCCACATCCACTCCCGGGATCAATACGGACATTACGGTTTCTTTCAGCATATACCGGAAGTGCTTAGTTTTATATTTATATATGTTTATATTAAAGAGCCTGCATTACATGCCAATCAACTCTGTGCTACAGTCGGCTAGAAATAGATAATTTACACCAACACTATTGCACGTGGATCATTTCTGATTAAACATTAATAGAGATAAAGACTTAATAGAAGTCTATTATACTGAATATTGTTGAAATATTAAATTATACTTGAATAAAAATGAAATAATGGCTTCACAGATAAGCACTATGCACAAATCTCTATTCTGTCTTAATAGGGACATACTGTAGTGTCACATAGCTAGGGGCTCAGCCAATTATCATAACCGCTTAGAGCAGTAATCATAATACCACCAGGTAACTAAAGGTATTTAATATGTTAATGTTATACTAATTATTGTAATACAAATAAGTAAGCAACGCAATACAAGGAAGGTGTAACTAAGTTGTTTTAGAGTATATATTTCAAGTAAAGCTAAGGTCGTACATATTATAGCCATTTAGGAACTACGTGATATAATTGCCTTCTACGCACTTTCCTGGCCAAAGTTGATATTTTGAGTCCTTAAGTCCACAGTAAGCAAACAGTGGAAATAACCCACAGCCACATGTTCCCTCCACGAAATGATGGTCGCACCATTTTTACTGCGCAGCCAGAAACTTTCACAGATAAACAAGGGGAGTATATAAACCCCTGATATCTGGAAGTCGTGGCTTTCTTCTTTGATAACTCTCGTACTGATTATATGTAGTACTACTGGTTGGATAGTTATTCTTGTGGACCACGAACTTGAAATATACTTTTGATAAAAGTTTAGCATCTCACTTCATAATCAACAGTTGATAATTTCTTCAAGGATAGAGGTTCTTATCAAGGATTTGGAGTCGAACCTCGAGCTCACAAACCTGAGGAATACGACAGTTATTAACAAGAAACTTTGTCTTCCATTGTCACCTCGGGAAATTTCGATTAATCATTCATATAAGATTGCACTGCACACATTTATGACATATCGTAGGTGTTTTCTTTTCCCTTTTACTTATATAACCCCCCGGGAGTTGAGTTGGGCCTGCTATCATGAACGCTCTTAAATGTACTTGACGTGGCATGGGAGACGTCTTTGTGTACAGGGAACTCCCGAACCACTAATTTCCGACCCGACGGCGCTCCACGTGGATTTTTCAAAAGCCCATTAATCCAGAACTGTTCTTCTCCCTCCCCTCCCTTTCACCCCCCCCCCTCCGCCCACTAATATTTTACCTTGAAGGTATCGGAGCTTCATATTAGTTTTAAAATCTGACCGCAAATTAATTTGAGATTTGTTTTTCGTAAGCTGATTATTTTGCACCTTGGATGTAGTAATCTCTACTTCTCTCTTCTTTCTTTTTTTTTTTAATTACGTTTTGAAAATAATGTATATCACAATGGATAGCTTTTTGGGTAGGAAAATGGGGATGGAACTTTACCACAGGTTTTTCTTGGTTCTATAGGCAGTACCAATCCAAATGTTTATTGCAATTTTTTTCGCAACATTTCCTCAAATGATTTGTTCAAATTTAAATAAGGAAAATTGATCGTCAAGGTAACGCAGAGTGTGGTACATTAAATCTCATTATATCTAAGTAAAAGATAATCCAAAAACAGAGCAGTGTAATGTTGTTTCAAACACTAAGAACTGAGTTTCTAAAAGCTGTACGCAACACTAGATACACCTACAATACATACATACCCGCCCGGGCTCTTCACATTTTAACTATAATCTACAATTTAATTTTCACTGGAAGAACCTTATCTGACATCTAGAAAAATTACCAGATCTGCCCATGTATTTATACGCCAATTCATGTTATCTTCACTTGTAAACTTTTAATAGATGTCGTCAATACCTACAAAATAATACAAATATTATTATTATTATTATTAGCATCGCGTCTTACTACCCGTTCGGGTTATACGCACTTACGCTAATGTGTAATGGTAGGGTGATTGAGAGATGAAATGGAGGACCTACAGTTTAACGTGGGATCCGAACCACGGTGAAGGCCTGGCATTCCTCACATTCACAAGTTGTGATTAACACACGTCTTGTCAGAGGTGAAGGAAGGGTTTGGCCATCAGATAAATCTGTGCCGGGACCGAGGATTGAACCCCGGACCCTCAGCACAGAAGTCTGACACCTTACCCCTAGACCACCAGGTCAGCATGCAACTGTTGAGAGGATATGCTAGGGCACTTAATTTGGACAAGGCAACCAACTTGTCGAAATAATAATAATAATGTTATATGAAGGTAGAATTTAGAGGAAATGTACCCACATTTGAGTGGAGGGATAGTGGGGAAACAGTTTAGAGGAAAAACCTCACCAGTACACTCGGCTGGGATTCGAACCCCTATCTTCCTGTCAACGGTAGTCCAGTCTATTCTGAGAGTGACGCCTGATGATCATTCGATCACCAAAGCGGTTATGTTCTAGTTAAGTAAGTTTATAAGTCGTGTGTTAAAGTGGGGTTAAAAAGAGAACGTTAAAATATCTAAATACACCAATGAAACTATTATGTGAATAAGACTAGAATATAAAATAATAAATAGTTCTAGTTTTAATCTCCTTTAATCTCATACACCTATTTAGAAACTGTTGCCACTAAATTGTAAATCTAGACTTTATTTGAGCTGGTCAACGTTTGTGATGAACACAAATAAAATAAATGGAGTAAAACTTAAGTATCATGCTGTAGGGCCTAGAGTTTTTCCTTTCTTTTTTATTCCCTTTCCGACCTGCCATCAAACCAGCATCAAATTGTAGACAAACGTCTTCATCCCGAGCAAAAATGTCATCTTCATAGGGTTTTTTTCTCTCTCTCTTTTCTAGACAGCTCAATTTGTCAGTCACAACTTCAGCACACAATGGCGGGTGTTCAATGGCCTATAGAAGTCGTTGATAGTTTGGAGCTCGAGGGGTAAACGTGACTTCCTCCCTTTCCCCCCAAATCCGACTCACCATCAAACCAAATAAAAAAATAAGATAAAATAATAAAAACAAGAGAATCTTGTAAAGAAAAACTATGTTTTTCTATCTTCTTTACCTCGGTAGATCAATAGAGGCGTGACTCACCGCTAACCGATGATCCTAGAGCTGCGGGGGAGTGATTGGTAAGCGGGGAAGGGGGAGGAGGAAACAAGAAGCTAAACAACACAGCTACTAATTGAACATATTAAGAGCGTTCATCATGACAGGCCCAGCTCGGTTCCCGGCTCGCGCGAGTATTATTAATTAGCACCGCGTCTTACTACCCGTTCGGGTTGCACGCACTTACGATAATGTGTAATGGTAGGGTGATTGTGAGATGAAATGGAAGACCTACAGTTTAACGTGGGATCCGAACCACGGTGTAGGCCTGGCATTCCTCATATTCACTAGTTGTGATTAATGCACGTCTTGTCAGAGGTGAAGGAAGGGTTTGGTAATCAGATAAATTTGTACCGAGACCGGGATTAAGCCCCGGACCCCCAGCACAGAAGTCTGAAGTGTGCAGTGCATTCGTATTTGAATGACTACTCGACATTTTCCGCGGTGACGGTGGGGGACAAAGCGACAAAGTTTCTTGTTATTAACTACAGTATGCCCATATTAAGACAGAGTGAAGATTTGTGCACAATGCTAAGCTGTGAAGCCATTCTAAAATGGTCAAAAATGGTATTTTCAATGCAGTCTTTATCCAAATAGCATTTAATATTTCAACAATGTTCAGTATTAGGAACTTCTATGAACTCTTTATTTCCATTAATGTTTAATCAGAAATGATACACATGCAATAGTGTTGGTGTAAAAGATACGATTTCTAGCCTACTGTAGTAAAGAGTTGATTGGAGTGTGATGGTTAAGGGTTGATTGTGTGGAAAATTGAAAATAGTATTTGGACCTGAAGAGGGACCGAAATTCTATGACAAATGTTTCCTATTTTCAAAGTGTGGAGCTATTTCAGATGATGCGTTGTTTGGGGGGGGAAGTAGGAAGTAGAGTCCTACATTTTTTTTACATTTTTTTAATGGCAAAAAAAACATTTTTTCGGTCAAAATAAATCAAATATTTATCCAGTAGAAAAAGAGTTTTATTTTCTACGAATAGTAATCTCAAAGAGTTTTTGGATTTCTCTCGTGGGTATTAGGTAATTTGACCAGGCTTTTCCACTCTTCATTTAAAAAGTGTTTTATCAAATGCTTCCATGCCCAAAAACTGTGGAAAATTAAACCAAACGTATCTCCTAAAGCAATATTTTACTTATTTAAGGTGTTTTTTTAATTTATTCGCTATAAAAACTTTTAAAATATGAAAATTAGATCGCTTCTACAATTCTTGTATATTTTACAATGGGCATAGCAGTATTTGATTAAAAACTTTTTAAAGAAGAGGAAATCACTGGCGAAATGAAGGTTTCCTCTTTATCAGTATTTTGTTTTTAGCACCACGTCTTAGGCCTACTACCCGTTCGGGTTATACGCTTCTTTACTAATCACGCTAATGGTTTTAGGGATTAGGAAAAGTTATATTTAGAGTAAGTGTAACCACATTTGTGTGAAGAGAGAGTGGAAAACTGTTTGATTAAAAACCACCCTAAGTACAATCGGCCGGGATTCGAACCTCGATCTCCCCGTCATCGGTAATCTAATCTACTGCGAGAGTAGCACCTTAAGTCATGCGGCCATCGAAGCTGGGTTTTTTAAATCAGTAATGAATTAACGGCCGGGGGCTGGGTGCTATTTCTGGTTTGTTACGTGCACGTTAAATACCTAAAATAATAATTATGTATTACAGGGTGTCCAGCCAAACCATATTTTAAAATTCCCTGACTTTTCCAGGTTTTCCAGAGCCAATTTACAACTTTTCCAGTCCCTATATTACAAACACTATTTTATTAAGATCACAAATTGATGCAATAATATTTCTAAACACATCCACACTCTGAAATTGTGACACTAAGAAAGGTTACAGCCTTAAGTGATGAGCTCTTGGGTAGAGCGATCCGAGTTAAATTTCAGTGAGATTTTATTGAAACATTAAAATAGTGCTTTGCACAAATACAGTTTAAGAAATAAAGATGTGAAGTAGAAGGATGGAAAGATGGATGACACACAAAAATCCCATGTTGAATTTGAGAATTAAAATTAGTATGTTCAAATGTGTTAAAAGAGATTGTGGTATGTATTAAATCATAGAAAAATGTAATTTTGACTAGTGTAAATAAAATTTTAGTTTTTTTGAGTGACTATGTGAAAATTCCAGAAATGTAATTAAATTCCCTGACTTTTCCATGACTTTTCCCTGACCAAGCAAATTCCCTGACTTTTCCCTGTTTTCCAGGTTTTCCAGGTCGCTGGACACCCTGTATTATACTCCAGAAGGGGTAAAAAATCCTTCCCTCTCTATTTATAGATTTATCTGCCCTATATAAGCCACATTCGCTATAGTGTGATATTAGGTGTTCTCAATTCGGTGTGACTTCATCACAGGGATATTTTAACCGTAGCCAGGAAAATATTTAACAAATACCACTACTTGTTCAGCTCATAAAAAAATTATTATTAGCACCGCGTCTTACTACCCGTTCGGGTTATACGTACTTACGCTAATGTGCAATGGTAGGGAGGTTGAGAGATGAAAATGGAGGACCTACAGTTTAACGTGGAATCCGAACCACGGTGGAGGCCTGGCATTCCTCACATTCACAAGTTGTGATTAATACACGTCTTGTCAGAGGTGAAGGAAGGGGTTGGCAATCAGATAAATCTGTGCCGGGACCGAGGATTGAGCCCCGGACCCCCAACACAAAAGTCCGACACCTTACCCCTTAGACCACCAGGTCACCCTCATAAAAAAAAGCTGCGCATATTTTAACAGATTACATAATATAACCTTCCTTCATAGACCATCTTGTGAAGTTTCATCTGGCTCTTGCCCAAAAAGAGTTAATTAACGAACCCTACTTTAATCCTAATCCATAGTGACCAAATGCTGTGCTGCCAATTTTATTGAGCGTACAGTAGCTTTATATTATCATCTGGAAACTATGTAAAAGCGATTAAGATTGGTGTAGTTTCTGCTAAGCAACAAAGTGAATATAATTTATTTTTCGCGCTATTCTACTATTTAAAACTATTATGATAGGGGGTAAAGGGGGATCAGATTTAAAAAAAAAGACCCGAGTAATAATTTTTAGTTTCAGATTCTCCGGCTCTCAAGAGACTAATTATTTTTATTCAGTTATTTGAGATATTTAACATGCACTTTTCTGAACCGCGAGGTTATATATATATATCACACGTAAATTTCTATGAGCGAGAACGAATGGCCCTATCAATTTTGCCGGGAAAGGTATTTTAATATACCTTCCAGTGTTCTTTCAAATGCCACGATCTAAATGGAACCAAAAAAAACTTTACTTCTCCTAAGAAGGAAGTTGTGCTAAGGGTCCTCATCACTCGAGAAGAAAAGAAAAAAAAAATCCGTCGACTCCGGATGGGTTTGAACCCACGCAATATCGTGTTTTGATAGCAGCTCTCTTTTACTCCAATACCACCGAGTTCGACAAGAAACTAATTGAATGTATTCATATGAAGGAAACACATAAGAGGTTCACATTTCATTGGATAAAAAAACTTCCGTCATTAAATTGGAAGACAACGATGAATATTTTGTAAAATACGCTTCTGCACGGGCGATCATGCTTGACACACAATATGTCTGAATTAGATTCACATTATATTACGTTCTATTTAACAGGAAAGTTAGTTGGACGCGAACATCAAACGTGTTTTGACATTCCGTCGAGCAATATCGAAATATGTGTGATCTTAATAATATCCAGCGTTCCGAGTTGCCTAGCAACACTTTGTTGTCAGCGGTATCTCCTTAGGGCCGTATTTAGTCTCGGCAGTCAGCCAATCTCCTTAGGGCCGTATTTATGATATAGTCTCGGGAGTCGACCCTTCTTAGGGCCGTATTTCTAATCTAGTCTCGGGAGTCGAACCTTCTTAGGGCAGTATTTATAATCTAGTCTCTGGAGTCGACCCTTCTTAGGGCCGTATTTCTAATCTAGTCTCGGGAGTCGAGCCTTCTTAGGGCCGTATTTATAGTCTAGTCTCGGGTGTCGAACCTTCTTAAGGCCGTATTTATAGTATAATCTAGTCTCGGGAGTCGACCCTTCTTAGGGCAGTATTTATGGTCTAGTCTCGGCAATCAACCTATCTTCTTAGGGCCGTATTTAAGAATAGTCTTGGGATCCGTACAATCTTCTTAGGGCCGTATTTATGATATAGTCTCTAGAGTCAACCAATCTTCTGGCAAACGAATAACAAGAAGTTCAGATCAAATGGGGAATTAGTTGACCACTCGAATATTGAATTTATATACGACCCTATAACACAGTCGCTTGGCAATAGTGACTACGGCCGAGGCCGTCCCTGATTTGAGTGTTGGCTGTATCCATCGCCGGACGAATTTATTGAATTGTATCAAATATGTGTGACAAAAGATAAGGAGACCAGATAACAACGGGAAATTTGTAGATTGTGAAGTGTCAAGCTGGGCGACAGTAAAAAAAAATTATCATCTGTTCATCCTCTTGGCAGAGGTCAACATGACTTACAGTACGATCCCGATTGGATTTTTTTTTTGACAATTATACACTTTATTAAAACCATTTTTATACATCTAGCCATATGCTATGCAGGTGTAACTTTTGATCTAGATATTATCGATAGCTACCCGTCCGGGCTATTTCCATCGGAATGAGGGAGGTAGAGATTAGATTAAGTGTACCCGAATTCGAATGGAGAAAATGTGGGAGCCTACTTAGGGGGAAAACCACCCGATTACCACCTTGCCGAAATTTAAGGCGCTAGAATAGTCGGGCAAAAATTCATAAATACCAGAAACCAATCGGATTTTTAAGGTTATTGTGGGGAGCTATTCAGCAGAATAACACAAAGGGGTGGGGGGATGGTACTAATTACAATACAATTTGTGTTGTTCTCCCCTCTCCTCATTAAATTACATCATTCGATTCACAAAAATAATAATAATAATAATATTGCGCGTCTGGGATACATCACTCGTAGTCCAGTAGTGAAAATATTATCCAGCACTAATCAGGGCCAGCCTTTAGCAGGGGCGAACGGGCCAACCGCCCCTGGCCCCACGCTATAGGGGGCGAAGGGGGGGGGGGCAGACGCATCAAGTTAAAAAAATAAAACTACATCGGAAAAATAGAAATGATAATTAGTATCTGCTCGCCGCCATCGCCACACTATCTCTATTCTCTCGCATAGTCCCCTCTTCCACGGCTCTGTCGCTGTCATCAGACAAGTTTTGCCTTGAGTGCTTTTAACCATGAGGAACTTCATATCAATATGCAATGTATAGGGGCCCCCTCCCCTCAAAGGATTTGCCCACGGCCCCGCAACTGTTAGGGCCGTTCCTGGTGCTAATGTGCCGTTGTCCAGGGGAGGCCCGAATGTTCCAATCGTACATCCTTTCCGTGGAGGCTCTTGCCATGTCCCGATGAGGTGATAGTATGAAGGTGTGAAACCAGTGGAAACCCTCAAGCCTGACTTTAGCCTAACTAACCAAATCCTGATTACCATTACCTTTTGGAGAAAATTACCCAAGGTACCAGGCTAGAATCGAACTCGGGACCCCTACATGACGGTACCGGCTGGTTCTTAATGATCAACCGAAATGTGTTTTTTTTAACTTTCAAAGTAAATATTTCAACTTTTAAATTATGTTTACAAGTGTAGATACTCGTATGTATTATAGGGAAATATTTTTTTATTATTATTTATTATTTAGCACCGCGTCTTACTACCCGTTCGGGTTATACGCTTAAGTACTAATTACGCTAATGGATTAAGAATTGGAGAAGGTTGAATTTAGAGGAAGTGAACCCACATTTGCGTGGAGGGGGAGTGGAAAACCACCCCCAGTTCACCCGACCGAGATTCGAACCTCTATCTCCCCGTCCTCGGCAGTCGAGCTCAACACGACTATCGCGTTAGCCAACTACGCCACTGAGGTGGGTATATATATATGGAAATAGAAAGTAGTTTTGTGTTCATTCCATTAGACACTAAACTCTTGTGGGGGTTTGTCGATATTTCAAAAGAGGTGCAACATGTGACTGGCAATATCTCAGCCAACTAGCCAGCACCCTTAAATGTACCAGGTGAGCCCTACTCCTTTGTCCACATGCACAACGGTACGGGTGTTGGTTTTATATGTTGTTTCTTCATTTTATTTCTCTCTTCATAAGTTATTTCTCTCCCTTACTTCCTCGGCAGCTCCTGTCACGGCTACATCCATGGAGATCATCTCGTAGACAGGATGATCCTCGTCTTTTGAGGAATCCTCTTGGCCAAAAGCGCAACGACGCGTCGAAAACAACAAAGTCAGGAAGAGGAGGGAGTCACCCCCCTTGCCATAAAGTGGAACAGAATGAAAACTCACGATTAGTTAGCGTCAATCCCTCCTCCCAATCCTTTAGTAGAGATTCTTTCTGAAGCCTTTTCGACAGGACGATAAGTCGTTTGATGGTCTCAAAATTCAGATTTTCTTGCATGAACAGGTGTCCTCTCGATCCCAATAATCTTACTGGTATAAAAAATGAAATCACGAGGTTTTATCACGATTCAAGCTCAATATATTTTAAGTTATTTCTATAATAATGCCCGACACTTTAGCTCAATCGGTAGCGTTTATCTCTACTGAGTCGATGACCCCGGGTTCAATTCTCAGTTCGGCTCGACTATTTTTTTGTTTTATTTTTTACTTGTTCAGGCTATACGTATTTATGATAATTTATCTTAACAGGGTAAGGATGAGGTAAGGACGCATTTTAGAGGTAATGTACACGTATATGAGAGGAAGGAGGGTGGAAAACCAGTTAAGAAAAACTACTCTTCAGTAGATTCGACTGGGATTCGAGCCCCGATCGGCGATCTCCCCATCATCAGCAGGCCAGTCTAACACAAAAGTGACGCCTTAGACCACTCGGTCGCTGAAACGGGTGATATATATATATAATTAGTGAAATATGGGTTTCCCTTTTCACCGTAATGAATTAACGTCCGGGCTGGGTGTTGTCTGTTCTAGGTTTATTAAGCTAGTTTATAAGACGTACCCCAGTAGGTTACCCAAATAAAGCCATCAGTCTCATCTTGTCTAGTCCGGTTTGTCAGTGATGGGGTGGAGATAAGGGTTCGAATCTCAGCCGGGTGTATTGAGATGTTTTATCACTTTTACTCCACGCAAATGCGGGTACATTTAAAAAATTAAATTTCACCTACTTCCTACCTACCTTATTAATGTTAATTTACATATAATCCAGGCGGGCGTTAGTCCACAGAGCATAAATAAACGAGAAGCACGAATGAAGTGAAAAGAGAGGTAAAGGGGGAAATCTTGTTTAACGAAACCATCCTCGAATCGAACCTGTGATCCATATTAAATAAATGTAAGTATTTAATAATAAAAAAAATTATAAATTTGTCCCTCAGATGAAGCGAATCTCTTTGTAAGCACGGCCATCGTCTTAAACAATAAACACCAATAGTCACGTAACAAGGATCTAATTTCCTTGAGGGACGGAGGAGTGGGGAAGAAAATCCTTCTGTATTAGATTTGTGACGTCACCGGCCACGAAAATAATGAAAACGCTGTCTGTATCTTTGGACTACTTCACGACTCAAAAACGACCGCATTGGTTATAATAATTAATACATAGATATGACAATCCACCCGACAGCATATTTGTGTTTTTCATAACAAGGTTTTGAAAGGGTGACTTTTAATTTGCTATCGTATTATTGACAATTACGGTAAGAGGAGAAGGTCAGAGGTCACAGATCCTCAGCCAACTAACTTCCTGGCTACGTGATTGAAACCCGGACACAAAGTCAGACCATGCGAGGGGTGAAGAACAGCCCGAAGAATAAAATCCCCCCCACACATGGGGGGGTTATTAGCGTTAAAGTGCATAACAAAGGAAATTAATGACCCCATCGGAATACGAACTAGTATCTCATGAGTATGTTGACATTCGTCTGAACGGGGCGTGAGGCGACTAAGAAAAGGGTGAAGGGGAGGTTTGCAGCAGTAATTGCCATATTAGAGGGTGAGTTGCGTGTCCTGAAAAGGTGGGAGGGGG
>CABFWO010005967.1:26807-40318 GCA_902155825.1 Timema genevievae
GTTTGTTTTTTTTTTTTAAATAATAAATATAAGTTAGTAAAATATTTTGTATTCCTTTACCAAGCATCTCATTTAATCTCTACAAATGAAATGTATTGACGTTTTCCTAATTAATTTTGAAACCAGTAAAAGTCTTGTAAAAAAAAATTAAAATAACATTTACTTAGTTGTATAACCCTTCCTGCTTTAAAATTTAGTAAAACTGTTTTTTATACAAGTGTATGCAATCCAATCGTTTAAACATCCCCCCCCAAACGTAACCAGCGAATAGAAAACGAAAATCATAAAATATTACTAAACATTAATGAATCTTAACTAAGTAGATTGTTTTATACATCTCGTCTTTACTTACTTAATTAAATGATTATGCAGATCTAAACCAGAAATATAAAAATGGAAGAAAGAAACTAGTATTTAACATTAATTCATCAAATAATCAAATTATATAATTTAAATTTATGTACAAATTATACCAAAATCAATTATTAATTTTTGTTGAAATTTTGAAGGGTTTAGAAGAGCAATAATTTTTTTTTATGTTTACGTGACGACAAAGTTAAATAGTAAAAATTAAAATATTCATGCATATTTATTCACATTAATGCCAAAGTGTAGGTTACAACTTGCAAAAAGGAAGCAGATAGCAGCTATTAAATGTATGCAAAACCTGCTATGAATGTCCAATTTACATTTGAATACGTCAGAGCGAGAGTGGTATATGAACCTTCGTTTACCCTGTGAGGTAAGCTCCCTGTAAGATAACAAGCTTACATTGCATTATTCCAATACGGTATCTTATTATATAGTAACTAAATTAAGAGGTTGTCTGTCATGAGCATTGATCGATATCAACCGCAACAAGAGGTCTGAATTTTTTTTTTAAATCCATTGGAAATTTAGTAAAAGAATAAAGTAGGGAAATGCATGCATGCTATTAGGCCTAACCCGGTCATTAAATTGTTGACATTTCACCTGCTGTCAAGGAATGTAAAACTCAGAATATACAAAACCATAGTTTTTATAGGTTGTTCCTTATGGTTGTGAAATATGATGAAAATAATTTTAGGGTGGTTAAAAAACAAGGTACTTAGTAAGATATTTGGTCCATAAAGGGTGGAGGCTACTGTGGAGTGGAGGAGGTTACATAATTATGAGTTACATATACCACACGGAATTGTTAAGACAGTCGAGTCTCGTTGATTACGATGGGCAGGACATACAGCGCGAATGGGAGATTCTAGAACCTTGTTCAGGGTAGGGCCTATTGACTGGCGGATGGGTACACTTTCTGAACCGACTAATTTTATCAACACACGACTTAGCAATTAATTTTTTTCTTAAAGTGACACAACATCCAGCACCCCAGCCGTTAATTCATCATTGTGAAAGGAGGGAAACCCACATTTCACTAATTATACTCTTTTTATCATGCCGGGAATCGAACCCAATACCGTTAGCTCAGAAGACAGATACGCTACCGAGTGAGTTTAGGAGTCAGATTCGTTGCTTTAAGGATGGGGAGGGTTTAACTTAAAGAAAGTGTGCCCGCATAAGTGTGGAAAATCGTAAAGGAAAAACTACGTGACCGGGATTCGAAACGCGACTCCCACGTCATCGGTAGTCCATTCTATTGGGAGAAGACCAATCGCTAACCGGAACAAGTCATTTTTATATTCAAAATATAATAAATAAATATATATATATTTTTCAAATGCATACATTTATTGCTAACATTAAAAACAAATGGGTCCGTTCCAAGAAGCAAGAATATTTCCCCAGCTGCACCGTTAAATAAAACTTGTATCTGATAAAAATAAACCTGACGGATCGAGACGTTTGGATGTGTCGGAATAACAGAGAGAACCCTGACCCGTCCCTCGAGTGTCGTCAGTCGCCCTGACAAATATTTACACACCCTACACACTTCCTCACAAAGGATGCAACGAACCGACGGCCGCGACACAAGTCTTTCACGCCAAATACTATCAACCGACCATTTATCAAACTAGTTTTTGGCTCCAGCTTTTCCTAAAGATTGTTATTATTACTATTATTATTATTAGCAGCACCTCGTCTTACTACCCGTTCGGGTTATACGCACTTACGCTAATGTGTAATGGTAGGGTGATTGTGAAAAAGAAGTCCGACACCTTACCCCTAGACCGCCAGGTCACCGACTAAAGATTGTTTGAGATATTTAACCGTGCACTTTCTGAACCGAATGATTAGGTTATCATCGCACGAGAATTTCTATGAGCGAGATCGAAATGGATTACAAATTTTGACGAGAAAGGTATCTTCTTCACATACATTCCCAGGGTTCTTTTACATGCCACAATCGGAATGGGACCGACGCACGAGACGGCTTTACTTCTTACCCTCTGAAAGAAGAAGAGATACGGATATTTTTGTTATCTCTTACGAAAAATCCGCGGACCTCAGCTGAGTATGAACCCGCGAACATCGGGTCCTGAGGCGAGCACTTGAGGTTCAAATAAAAACAAGTTTAGTTACATTTGCCTACAAGAGTATGTTTAATTCATTAGAAATATACTTTGATTTTTTTATTTATTTTTTTAAGCACTGCGTCTTACTACCCGTTCGAATTATACGGAAATATACACTTCATTTACACTGAGAGGCAGCAGTCTTACAGTAGCCCCATGGCTTATTTGGTACTGACAGTTCACAGCTGACTTCTGACAGTCAACAGTTAAGTATATACCTAAATTTTAATTATCAGAAGTGACAGCTGCTAAACACATGTTTTTTTGCAGATCATATGGTTCGGCGTAGGGATACATAATTTGGTCTGGTAGCTTTTCAAAGCAGTCAGCTGTCAGTCAGCACCAAAGAAGCCATGGGGCTACTGTACTTTACACTTCACAGAGCGGCCCTATTTTATAATCTGCGCCATAGGGAGACAACTCAAGGTAAGCTTTCTACCTTTCAGGGTAAACGGAGTTTACCAATTTCGCTAATGTGTTTGGGATGAGGAAGGTTAAATTCAGGTGAAGTGTTCCAGTATTTGCATGGAGTAAGAGTGCAAAACGACGAGGAAGAGAAAATTCTAAGGAAATTCAACAGCATTCGTCACGAGGGAGAAAGAAAACCAAAGTCGACGAAACAATCCTCTCTGGAGCCTTTTCGGTGATCGAATATTTTCTAGGGGCGGCACTCTCGCAACAGAAATGGATTGCCGGTGATGGGGAGATCGGGGTTCGGATCCCAACTGGGTACACTTACTTTAGATTTTACCTTCCAAATCTCTATCCAAATGGTGGCGCGGATAGACCGGACTGGCACCAGGAAATAAAGTCTCTCAAAATTCACTTGTTTTTTTTTTCCTTTCACGTCTTCCTATTCATCCGGGTTATACGTATACACTTATGGGATGGATGTGGTAGGTAGGATTTAGAGGAAATTCCGCATTTGCATGGCGGGAGAATGGGGTAAACGTTTAGAATAAAACACCATCGGTACATCCGAAAGGTGTTCGATCACCAATCTCCTCATCGTCTGCAGTACAGTCTGTTGAGAAAAAGACCATACGAACACCGACAAGTTTAGAAGAGAAGATGATGAGGGAAAATGTTAAGAATTCACCCGCGGTGAGTGAAAATAATACACCCGGTCGTAATCGAAACCCGCCCTCCTCCCGTAATGAGCCAGGAGTGTGTTTAAGTTCGTGTAAGTTAATATTTATTTTGTTCAATAATTATGTTAAAATACTTTCTCCTTCTAAACGAAAAAAAAAACGAGTATCAATAAAGAATAAAAATGGCAACAATCTTTTTAAAAAAAATATTAACATGCGATCGAACGTTTTAAGTCAAAGAAGGGGATAAACGTTTGTCGAATATGACGCCAATCATTGCCTAGCGTGTACTCCAAGATAATTGTTTCAAAGAAACGAGAATGATTTGACTACAAAATCGAATAATATTTTCTAAACATCTATAGCCACCAAAAACACTTCAATCATCAGTCAATATATTTTTTTAGAAACCCTTTTGTCAACAAAACACACCCAATTACCAATCCTGTTTAGTTTAATTAGACCTTTAGAAGCCGGTCCCCTTGTCATGGTGTGTAATGCGTTTGACAAAATCAACACTAACATGATTAAAAAAAAATTGTGTGAGTTTTTGCTGAGAAGTTTTATTCTGTTAGGCTATTAAATCCATTCCCTGCTATTCCAGGTACAATTACTGGCTACTTTTTTTTTTTACAAAAAAAAAACACAATGGCCGCATGATGTTGACAAGTCATGTTAGAGAGAGAGAGAGTTGGCTTAGTGGTAGCAGCAATCAACGCCTAGTTAGTCACTAGTCAGTGACACTTGATTACAATTTGTATTCACTGATAAAGAATCCTATTAAAAAAATCACGTAACTTTAATGAACGAGCGTAGCCAAGTTGTTTTAACTTGACACTTTGGCATTTCGTTTGTCCAAGATAATTTGTCTAATGCGTTGACCAATTTTAACGAAATTTGGCGGGGACATTCTTAGAACCTAGTCCGAACAACGTATGCACATGGATTTTCAATATGGTTACTAGTTTCAATATGGCGGTTACTCAAAAAGAATTTTTCGTTTAGTAGCTCAACTCGATCGAGTACCTTGGGTGTATTAATTAAGTTTATATATATATATAAAACGCGAGACTGACGTGCCAAACTATGTGAACAACGGGTTTTCTTTATGAATAAAATGTACTATTAAAATATAGTGTTTTTTCATAACTTGATTGTCAAGAAAAAGTATCAACTTCATATCAAAGTAAAAATAAGAGATATAGAAACTATAACGCAATAATTGGTGTTTCTGACGTTATAAATAACGACAGAAATATTACGGTTGAATGCATTTTGATCAAATTTAACAAGTAAATTATACGGAAATTGGGTTTATTACTTTCATACTTTTTTACAAACGATAACTACAAACAAAGCATTTCACGGAATTTTCTGAACTTTTGGCTAGCTGGCTTGCTCATTTTTCCAGTCTGCTAGACACATTGATAATATTCTCTCTTTCTCCATTTCCGAACACCTAAAACACCATAAAAGAAATGCAAACCATACAAAATGGAGGAGGCAAGCAAGACGTGACGAGAAGAATGGTTATAATACAAGAAATACACTATCGCCATAAAGTATGTATCGCAGAACGCGACTGAATGAAAAGGTAAGGAAATAAAAAAAGTATCCAAGAAGAAGAAAACGTAAAGTAAAAGGAAGAATAAAGGAAGGGTTGAGGAGGGGAAGGAGCAAGCAAGCACCCAGCCAGCCAGCCACCCGAGCTAATCCCAGAGATTAGTGGGTATTATAACAGGCGAGCAGCCTGGGCTAGGAGGTAGCGAGCGGTTACGAATCAATTCCATTCCCAGCAGCCCAAAGTCTACACCCAGTTTCACAAGTTTGACGCATCATGCATAAAGAAACAGCTGCGTTGGTGGTCGGGCCGGAAGAAAAGTGAGACAAGTCCAATATAAAAGTGTCGGAGGAAAAAAAACAACATAACACGCAGGTTCCAATAGAAAGAGGACGAGAGTTCATAAGAATTTATTGCAAGCACAGTCCGATTTAAGGGAGGAATAACTTTTTACGACACTACCAGATTTACTTTTGTTTTTCATATATATAATTTATATTTATTAATTAAAGAACCTGTGGACTTTTGATCAATATTATCAAAACTTTGTATAAAATAATACTATTAAAAAAATTAAAATGTTATCTTTGTTGACCGCGAATATATGAATAGAAGATACTTTCCGTCTGCTGTTTATACCGACTTTTTTTATTGGCTAGAATCTCGGTCGGCTGCACCGAAAGTGGTTGTTGCAAAATGGTTTTCCACTCTCCCTCCATACAAATTCGGGTACAATTCCACTAAATATATCCTTCATAATCCCTTAAACAACTAGCGTAATTGGGACATGAGTGTATAACCCGAACGGGTCATAAGACGCGGTGTTAAAATAAAAAAGGAATGGCTAAGCAGGGGTTATCAAAAGGTGTCCCGCTAAATTCATCAGGCGTGCTGCAAAATTCTGGATCTTATGTTATTGTTAGTAAAAAATAATTTTAAGTAGTTTGATTATATAATAAATAAGAAACAAATTTTGAAAGCATTAATATATTTATTTTCCAAATAATTTAAAGGTTTAAAATCAAAGAGTTGAGTAATTAATAAGAATGTCGTTTCTTACACAAAAGTTCAATTCGTGGTCGAATAAAGTTCAAACACAAGCGCATTTCCTGTCCAATAGAGAGAAGACTATGCGCATGCGCATGGCCCGAATCTCCCGTAGTAAAAAATGACACCTCGAGACAGGGGCAGCCATGTTTTCAGGGCAGGGGTTTTCAAAATAGAGGCGGAGGGAATGAGAATAAAACTACATTTTTGTCATTTTTATCTCTGTTAACTCAAAATTGTTCAAAATTGTTCAAAATTGTTAGTAGCAAATCGCAGCCAAATCCCGAATAAACAATTTTATTTTTTCATAAAAATTAACATCAAAACAAGTAAATATTTAAGAAATATGAGAGGGGCTGAAGCCCCCCTTATCACCAATTTATATGGGCACCCATGCCTGGACAAAGGAATTTAACCCAGAACCTTTGGCTTAGCTCACCAATGCTCTACCGTTGAGGTATCCAGGGATTGTCCCAGGCTCATTCTTCACTCATAGCTTTGGGCAGAGTCTGTGATGGACGTGTGTAATTGATATCACCGCCACCGGCGACTGGGTTGTGGCTTTACGCTGCCAATAGTATAAATACACTGTATATTCCAAACGAATCAAGATGGAATAAAGCAACGCTATACAATAAAGTATTTGAAAGGGGAAGCTTGAAGGGAAGGACAATAAATTACACCTGGACGTGGGAATCGAACTCAAGACTTTTATCTTAGCGCGCCAATGCGAGTGAAGAATGACGCTGACTGAGCACAGGACGATCTTTGGATAGCTCAATTTGCAGAGCATCGTCGCGCTAGACCATAGGTCCCGGAATCGATTCCCGCCTCTAGGCGTCATTTTTTTTCAATTAATCCGAATATGATTCAGTTACGGCTCATGTCCGTAATTATAATTATCCATCCCCACCAAGCTTCGCCTTCCATATAATACTTACTTAGATCGGCGTAGATCGGTTCATCGCATCCTTTCAAATTGACCCATCGCATATTATGAGGTCTTGAGGAGGTCAAAGATATTCATTGCACCTGTCTCTTTGCCTGTTGTTTAGGTTAGGTTAAGTTAGGTTATGTTAGGTTTTTCAATTAAATAAAGACTAGTGTTTATCTGTAAGCATTTGATGTGAACGTATAAATTAGAAGTTACCAAACTAATTATTTGAGAAAAAAAAAGTTTACTCAAAGTTCAATAAATGTGTTCTACCTGTGGTTAGGGTGCGATGAGTCGATAAATGCGATGAATCGATTTACACCTACTTAGATGTATATCGTTTCTTTCTTCCAAATAATTATCTAGTGTGCCACGAACAAAAGAAAAGAAAAAAATGTATAGCCATTGGTAAAGACTGAACTCCTCGCCTCCTCATTGGTTGATACGTCTCGAGTTCAAGAAACGACGTTTATCCTCACATTCATTTACAAAGCATAAAAGGTTAGGTTAAATCAACTTTTTTACTTTATTTTAGCACCGCGCCTTACTACCCATTAGTGTTATATGTCTATGTACTAATTACGCTGATGGTTTTAGGGATGAGGAAGGTTGTATGTAAAGGAAATATACCCGCATATGTGTGAAGGGAGAGTGAAAAAAAAACATATAGGGAAAAATCACTCGCCCGAGATTCGAGCCTCTCTTCCCCCCATCGTCAGGAATCTAGTCTACTGCGAAAGTAGCGCGTTATAACAGGCGGCCAGTTAATTGATTTTATTAATTTTATTTTGTAATTTTTTATTGTCAATTAATAAGACATAAAGGGTTTAGCTTTTATGTTTAATTATAATTTTAGTTAATTTTTTTAATTTTTTGTAAGCTTGAAATTATTCAATAAGGTTGAGAATGTTATAATTTATTATTAATAGTATATTATTTTTATTGATTTAATTTTATATTAAAATTATTTTTTAATATTATATAATTTAAAATAATGATTTAATTAGTATAATATAAATGTATTTATTAACATTACATAGTAAGTTTGGTAAAGGAACTAGACAAAAAACATTAATTTTTATTATTTTGCCCCGCCTGTTTAGCAAAAACATGTCTTCTTGATTAAATTACTTGAAGTCTTACCTACCCAATGATTTATTTTAATGTCCGCGGTAAACTACACACCATTCCTTATGTTTTCGATCCTGAACGTTATTTATTGAAAGTGGTGTGTTTTTTCAACGTTTGCGCTACCATTTTGTGGTTAGTTACGGGACTATGCCACAAGTCCAAACCCAACCTAAACAAAAATGGCGGTTGAATCTATTTTAAGGGGAGTGGATGACTAGGATAATCGACAAACGAGTCAACAGGTTTTATTAGACAAGGGGATTCAAGTGAAATGCTTGGAGTTGTTAAACAGACCGTAAACACATAAACAATTCCTTGTAATAACAGCAGTGCCGACAACTTTACCTTCTCGCCCGACAACTTTCCCTTCCAGTCCTGCTGGGAGAGAGGGGTGGGGTGGGGAGGGGGGGGGAGGATATTAATCTTCCAAGGCACAAAGGCGTAAACATATCAGAAAGTAACTCGGATAAGAATGGGGGTTACATGGCGTATGAGGAAAGATCAAAAGTCATCTCGACGCATTAGAGGTTTATTTTCACCCAAACTTTAGAGAACATTTATTAACAAATAAAGCCACTTGTCTTGATACCCTTTCGTGTTTTACGAATATCTAATAGCTACACTAGTGTGACCCGCCTCGGCGGCGTGGTTAGCTAACGCGCAAGTTTCGTGTTGAGTTAGACTGCCGAGGACGGGGAGATCGAGGTTCGAATCTCGGTCGGGGGAATTGGGGAGGAGGTTTTCCCTAAGTGGTTTTGCCGCTCTCCCTCCACGCAAATTTGGGTTAACTTCCTCTATATTGAACCTTCCCAAATCTTAACCCATTAGCGCAATTAGTACTTAAGCGTATAACCCGAACGGGTAGTAAGACGCGGTGCTAAGTATTACACTGGTGTGTTAGGGATGGGGAGTTGGATATAAAGTATTTTAACGCAGTGGGAAAAAATTTTTGTGGGAAAGGGGGGGGGGGAAGTCCTGGGCACCTTTAGCACAAATGACCCAGTTTCGAGCCCCGAGAAAAGTGCGCCCACATAAAGGTCACTAGACAGTAAAAATTGTTGCAACATTTTAACAAGTTTACGATTATAAGCCATAAATAGTGATTCAATGATTTTAAATCATTACAATGTTTCATGAGCTATATATAAGGAGTCAAAATTGCTATTTTATATTATTCATGTACCATTGTTAAGGTAAATTAATTAATGTATGGGGCTGAAATCAGGGTTGCTACAAAACATATTTTACAAAATTCCCAGACTTTTCCAGGTTTTCCAGGCAACATTTTTCAATTTTCCCTGACTACTTTTTTCCAGTTTTAATGGTGGATGATGACTTGTTTTATTTATTATTGATCACATATTAAAAAAAAAGTTTGTATCTACTAAACATAAACAGTTTTATCAGTTATTTTAAAAATTAAAATGTTATTTTATTTATGTATTATTAAGATTTGTTTTAGTGTTTAGTTGCAAAATTAATGGGATATTTTAGACATATTATTTAATTCCCTGACTTTTCCTTATTTTTAGTTAAATTCCCTGACATTTCCCTGTTTTCCCTGTCATTCAAACATTCCCTGACTTTTCCAGGTTTTCCTTGTCTGTAGTCACCATGTGTAATTTAGTATAACTAGACATTCATATGAGGTGTGCACTATGAGATATTTATAATATTAATATTATAAATATTGTATTGTGTACACCTCATATGAATGTCTAGTTATACTAAATTACAGCACCACACAAAGGTACGCAGAAAACAAGTTTAGCCCCTTATAAATCATGAATTGTAATGATTTGAAATTATCTAATCACTATTTATAACTTGCAATAATAAACTTGTTAAAATTTTGCAACAACATTATTTACTTAATTTATTTATTAACATGGGGGGATGTAAAAACCAGCCCCAGTACACCCAGCTGAGATTCAAACCTGGATCTCCCGGTAACGGTCACCACCAATCAAGTCTATTTCCCGCCTGACTCCTTAGACCCCCGTGACCACCAATGCATGGTTATACCCAAATAACCAATAAAGTGTAGAGTAGATTAAAGCTATAAGATACATTTACACTAATTGTGTTATCCGTTCCGGAGACAATTTATTATTTATGTAGCTCGGGCCAGTTGTCTTTATTTCCTGGCGAACATTCGGAGTGAGTAAGTATCGTGATAGTCAAAAAATATCGAACTCAAGATTTTGATGGATGTAACGATTAATGACGCCTTTTTTTTAGCACCACGTCTTACTACCCGTTCGGGTTGTACGCCTATGTACTAATTACACTAATGGGTTAGGAATTAGGAAGGCTCGATTTAGAGGATATGCACCCACATTTGCGTGGAGGGAGGGTGGAAAACTGTTTAGGGGAAAAAACCTCAGTGCACCCGAACCGGCAGTCTAATCCAACACGAGAGTAACGCGTTAGACCACGCATCCACCGAAGCGGGTCTAATAATGTCCTGAACGCGAAGAAGGTTGTTTTAGAAAAATTCCGTCCATCTGTCTGTCACTAGGCCAGCCCTTTTTTACCGATCAGGCTTCTTGAGTTTTCATAAGGTTTCACCCGAGAGATTTTAAAAAAAAAATCTATCTAACCTTAAAGTTACGGATAGTTTACTTAAGGGCGGAAAAAAAGAGAGAAAAATCGAGTTTCTAAAAATCTGCTCCCACAATTTGATTAAAATTCGTATCTAGACACTGTTTAACATTATAAACAAAATGGCGCCTCTCATTTTCCTGGGAAAATCACTTTGTGGGTACTTTACAGAAGCGGGAATTTCCTATTTTAATAATATCTCCGCAATTCTTTGAGATACGAAATAACTAAACACTCCATAGTTGTAAAACTCTAAAAAAAAAAGTTTTAATTGGAATCTTATTTTATAAAAATCAATATTTTCCGAATCATAGGCAAATATAAGTTCTTAAATTGAGCTTTGGAAAAAAAAAAAGCTAGTTGAAAAAATGCGCAAAACAAATAAAATGTTTATGTAACAATGTATATTATTCCACTCATTTGCTGTGCAAGTGCGTCACATTAATTCTAAAGAACGTTTAATAAAGTCAGCGCTCGCATGGTCTAAGGTGTTATTTCCGCAGAATACTAGATTGCCGATGACGGGGAGATCGAGGTTCAAACCTCGGCCGGATGTACGGAGGATGGTTTTTAAAAAATTATTTTATAATTCTAAATGGTTTTCCACTCTCACTTCACGCAAATGCGGGTTCACTTCCTCTAAATTAAACCTTCCCAATTCCTAATCCACTAGCGTAATTAGTACTTAAGCGTATAGCCCGAACGGGTAGTAAGGTGCGGTGCAATTAAATTAAATTAATTTTATCATTCTCTCTTTCCTTCCACGCCAATGCGGTAACATATCCTATAAATTCAACCTTCCTCATCCTTAAGTCGTTAGCGTAATCAGTACATAAGTGTACAAACTGAACGGGCATTAAGACGCGGTGCTAAAAAAAAGAAAAAAAAGGGGGGGTCGGCCATGTTATACCTTTGACCTCTAAACAAAACAAATAAATAATAATAAAACTTACGAGGGTAAAAAACATCAAAGATGGCGACTGGATACGTAAGGAATAAAATCGATTTCCTACGTCGCGCTTTGCATCCTCATTAGCTAATAAGCCCCTTCTACTCAACCCCCTCATTGTCGGGCACGCCTATCAGACCATCGGAGCGTTATGCACGAGAAGTTGTCTCAACTTGGAGGTTCATATATATTCTACATTATTCATCAGCTATGAACGCCAGTCGCCACGACAAAAGGTAGTCAAGTTCAAGCGAATTATTATGAACAGAGTTGTTTTGAACTTTTGCCTCAAATTTGGAGTATAGTATTAATTATAATATGCAGTTTCTGAACCGACCGATGATTAATAAATTAACTTACTTCTAAAATTGACAACATCCAAAACCCTGGCCGTTAACTCATGTACAAAAATTAGAATAGGCGTTCACTATTCAACAGAAACATTATTGATCGTGAAAGCTCCTTATTCAAACACACCGCTGATCATATGGTATAGGGAGACAAGCTCACAAAATACTTGGTTGCCGTTGAGTGCAAGGTTAAAGTTTGAATTGGGTGAAGGGGGTTTCCACGTTTCAAGGTGAATTTCCCATTCCTCTACTCACTAATGCAGGTACACTTTATATAAAATAGCCTTACTCATACATAATCCAAGAATCAGGCCGTTGTATGGAAAATTAGTTTTTTATTAATTAGCACTGTGTCTTACTACCCATTCGGGTTATACGCTTAAGTACTAATTACACAAATGGATTAGCAATTGGGAAGGTTGAATTTAGAGGAAGTGAGCCCGCATTTGCGTGGAGGGAGAGTAGAAAACAATTTAGGAAAAACCGCCCCCAGTTCACCCGACCGAGATTCGAACTTCGATCTTCCCGTCCTTGGTGGTCTGGCTCTCAACACGACTGGCGCGTTAGCCAACTACGCCACCGAGGCGGGTGAAAATTAGTTCCCTGTCAGAAGAAGTAAAAAAATAATAATAATAATCTAGTGTGTCACGTGGGTTGTGAATGTAATGTAACTGTCTAAAGTAGAGTTGCAGGAGACGGGTTGGAGGAGAGAAAGTGGTTGTGGGAAAAGGTGTGTCGTCCGTAAGTACTTTCACCCCGCCTTTCACCGAGAACATTAGGGGGCAACACACACATACACCAATTTTCTTACAAATAAACATATCTGAGAGATAGAAGAAAAAAAAAGTCACTAGATTTACCATCAAGTATTCATACGTTAAGACAAGGGATCTTCAGCTGTCACTGTTGATAGATGTGATCAACACAAACAATATTTAGTAGAATGTAATCAACGCTTACCGCAAAAGGAGATGTTTATTTTTTTATAAAAGGTGCTCCAAATGTCCAGTCGTCAGAAAAACAAAGGTTTACGTAACATAATACTACTAAGAGGTGGGACTGCCGGGATCACGTTATCGGGCGACAAGAGTAGGAGTCCGGCAAGCTCTTGAATACCTTGCTCTTTTAACATACAGGGTTATGTCGGTAAACAACTTGTATCACAGGGTTATGTCGGCAAACAACTTGTATCACAGGGTTATGTCAGCAAACAACTTGTATCACAGGGTTATGTCGGCAAACAACTTGTAACACAGGGTTATGTCGGTAAACAACTTGTATCACAGGGTTATGTCGGCAAACAACTTGTATCACAGGGTTATGTCGGCAAACAACTT
>CABFWO010005968.1:0-29917 GCA_902155825.1 Timema genevievae
CAATAATATAATTCAAACTATAGGGTTGTTAACAGGGGTGGACTGGAAAGTTCAGAGCGGAACAGGACTACAAATTAGGCTATAACTGTCCTTAACATACATTCATAAATACCTCTGAAACAATGTTTAAGGCTAAAGTGGCGAGAAGTATTTCTATTTTTATTATTAGTAAATTTAATTCCGAGGCCATTTCAATAACATTACCGATGATTACTTTGCTTATTCATTTCACTAACACAGGAGTGGCCAGACTTTTGATCTACGGACCTATCCCAGAGAAGAAAAAATCCTTGGTGATCTGCTAAATAGCATAGACTTATATTGTTTATTTCATGGGTAAAAAAAATTATAACCCATTTAGTGTTTTAATAGAAAAATTATATTACATATAAAGACTTAAGATCCCTTTCACACACTGAAATTGAGTTTTTCATCAAAACATTAAAAAAAAATCCTTGAAAAAAGTATTTTTTCATTAAACCCTTGACTCTGAAGTTGCTGTAAGCAGTGCTATCAATTTAGCGACTTTGTCGCTAGATCTAGAGACTTTTACGGGTCTGAAATGACTAATTTTAATTTTTAGCGCCTATCGACTGATCTGGCCAGAGGCGACTTTCCTTAATTTTCTGTCATGTTCATGTTCATTATATTTAATTTCAATGCTGTAGAATTTTGATTTTTGAACTGCCGTACTGAAAGAACGCATAATGAATGTAATGCTTCGGTCTACAGAATAGCTCTAAACTATATATCTCTATTTCACAAATCACAATGACACCGTTTCAGTCCACTGATGTATCTCACATTCATTTCAGATTAATTTATGCATTTTTAGTTTGGAGATAAATCCGACTACTTTTAATTTTCCGATTAGCGACAATCTAGCCGACTTGCTGGTATTAAGCTAGCTTCAACACTTACATGGTATTTGGCGACACGGGCTGCATGACGCATAATCTTAGGATAGTTTGTTGAATGGGTTCATTACTACTCTGTCATAAACAAAGGCAGGATTCGATATTAAGATTTTATGATGTTGACTTGACAAAAATCTGCAAACCCTCTTTCATTTTCTTTCTTTCAATTTTTTTTAATCGATAGACCAATTAGCGACCGCGGTCAACCTTTAGATCGCGATAGACTGTTTGACTACCTCTGCACTAACATAATCTTCCACTTTCTAACGACTCGAGTAAAAAAATGTTTGAAAATTGTTAGACAATTACTGGGAATCTATTTTTTAATGTTTGTAAAAATGATCCTCCACCCACTAATTTTGTAGATTACAAACCTAGTAACAGTCAATCATATGGTGACCACAAACAGGGAAATGTCCAGGAATTTAATGACAACTTTTTCTCTTAATTTAAAAAGTTTTGTCATCTAATGCCGCTATGCTCATGACAGATATTCAACAACTACTGTTAATGTCATCATGTGAAGAAAATTAAACTCTTTGTTTCTACTGGAGCAATATTTTATTTATTTTGGACAAAGAAATGTTTTACTATAAAAACTTTGACCTTTTCCACCGTCCCTCACATCCACACCTTAAGTATAATATTTGTGTTTCATAATACTGTGATGTACCCACCCTCTCCCCCACCACGTACCCCTTTTAAAACATTATAACTCACCTCCTCTCTACAGCGTCACGTGATTTATGGGTGAACCCATTACACTATGGCTCTATCGTATAAGCTGCACTTTAGTGTAATCTGTCAATGTAGGCTTGCTACCTTTCTGGGTAAACACATGGTACATATACATGAAACTAAGCTTACTTTTCCCCCCATTCATATGATGCTTTGAACATTTTTTAATTGCAAAGTTTTCAACGACGTACTATATATTATGCAAGGACAACGCCCTTTCCTTTCGACAACTCTTTGACCTTGAATGGGACTATATACCCTGTGAGCTAGTATTAGGTCCCTCTAAAGGCCTTTTCATACTCGGCGGACACTTGTGTCTGGTCTTAAAAAACCATTAGTTTGAATGGAACTTTTTTTGCACTGGTACATTTAATATCTTTTCCGGTCGGTCACAGTGACACGACAGTGTCTGAGCTCCGACACATGTGACAGTGTCTTTGCTCCGACATATGTGACTTTATGAACTCGACACATGTGACAGTGTCTTTCTTTACTCCGACATATGTGGCTTTCTGAGCTCGACACATGTGACAGTGTCTTTCTTTACTCCGACATATGTGGCTTTCTGAGCTCGACACATGTGACATTGTATTTGCTCCGACACATGTGACAATGTCTGAGCTACGACACATATGACAGTGTATTTGCTCCGACACATATGACAATGTCTGAGCTCAGACACACGTGACTGTCTGAGCTACGACACATATGACAGTGTATTTGCTCCGATACATATGACAATGTCTGAGCTCAGACACATGTGACATTGTATTTGCTCAGACACATGTGACTGCCTGAACTCGACACATGTGACATTGTCTTTGCTCCGACACATATGACAGTGTCTTTGCTCCGACACATGTGACTGTCTGAACTTGACACATGTGACAGTGTATTTGCTCCGACACATATGACAGTGTCTTTGCTCCGAAACATGTGACTGTCTGAACTTGACACATGTGACAGTGTATTTGCTCCGACACATGTGACATTGAAAGACACGGACACCGTGACCGGGCGAGTCACCGCTTGAGATACACTAGTTTCAATAAGAACATAAGAAGACACAAGTGTCGGGGACATTTCGTGCAGTTCTGACAACGGTTGATAATTCGAAGTCTAGCACACCACTATTCTTTATATTTCTAACCATGAGCTTAGATTTAATTACAGGGTATCCAGCGACCTAGAAAACAGGGAATTTTTACTTATTACTTAAAAAAAACGCAACCTTTATTCACAATAGTCAACATAATATATTTTAACACAGCTGTGCCAGTTGTGCATACTAATTCCAACTTTCAAAGTCAACATATCATTTTCATGTCTTTCCACTCTACTACCCGCACGTCTTTGGATAAAATTGAGTCGCATGCGTGAGAATTCGATTGCGTCATAGGAAGAATAAAGAGAAGAATGTGTTTCTTAGTAATTTTAAATTGTATCTGGCATGAGGCGATCTATTAATGTCTCACTATGATCTAACTTAACCCGCACCACCCATTAACCCATCGCTTAATGCTGAAATCTTTTAACACCTGCACAGAGTAAGACAATTTCAGAATATTTGTGTGTTTAAAAATATTATTGCATTAAGTTGGTATCTTAGTAAAATAATGTTTAGTATATAGTGACTTGAAAATTTGGAAATAGGCTCTGGAAAACCTAGGAAATTTAACAATATATTTTGGCTGGACACCTTGGATTAACACAGAAAAATGTATATGTCAAGTGGAAATTCGTCATAATTAATCAAATAAATAGGAATTACAATAGTAAGCATGTAATTTTACCTTAAAAAATAAACCCTCGAGGAGTCAAACATTAAATAATTAAAAAAAGGTATAACTTAATAAACAACCATCGACAATAAAAGTCTTTTAATTTTAAATTCACCAAATAGGGTCCTTTAATCGAACAAAAATATATTGAAAACAGCAAATAAACTGATATGAGAAATGATCGATTTATACTCATTCTGGATTTTTACCGTCATGATTAGTTGCCAGTATTTTCATTGAGAGCTAAGAGCCAGTTTCATAGTCAGACTTAGTAAGCCTCAAGTGCGGCGCTATACTAAATACAAGATGTCACCTACCTGAAATTGAATGGAATGGGCCAGTTTCATATGCCTAACTGGTCCATTCCATTTTGGTCTAGGTAGGTGTCGTCAGAATCGAAGTATCGAGACTCATAATATTAAGATGGATTCTTGATACCGGTAAGAATCTAGTTCGACATCCATAATAAATTACAATAAAGTCATCTTTGGACCTTGACATTAATTTAACTTATATAACAGAGACATACAAACCTATCTTGTTACTTGTGATACCAAACTCGCGCAATTACCTGACGGTTCTACTGGATGGATGTGTGTTTATTTTCGAACTTTCTGTAGCTTTTTTTTTCCCCAGAGCCACGCAGGCTTCGTTCTCTCGTGTTTCTGTCCTGGGTTGGAGGGGAATATCGGTTTGCCTGCGACGTGGCAACGCTGTGGCGAGGTCAGGCGTGACGTGGGAGGCAGCCTATGTTAGGTTTTTTCCCCTCCCTCAAGTAAGGGGAGGGGGGTTAGGAGAAGAGGGGAGTGATTGACTGCCTGGCGCCGAGTGTTACCATAGCAACGGTCAAAAACTGAGCGCTCTGTCTAGCATGTTCACTTCCTCTTTCCTTCCATGTATTACGTGTTCCGTGAAGCTAAAAAAATTTTTTTTTTAATCGCATGGGAGGGGGTCCTTTTTGTTTTGTGGGGAGGGTGTTACACTGTTATGCTCCATACACACATGTGATGTTTTCGTATTTAATTCATTATAGAAACTTGTAACTAAATATCCAGCAAAGTAGCAACTTTAAAAATATTCGACTAGTATTATCGAATGATAATGTTTTCATAATTGTTTTGTCACTAGTTAATTTTACCAACAAAGATGAAATGCCCCCTTTTTTTAAATACACATAAAACTGTTTAGATTAGGCCTATATACAGGGTGGATAGGCCCAGTGGTAAATTTAGCAGTGCCGGAACGCAAGGTCGTAGCAACCCCAAAGTTGAAGGGGGTTTTGGGAGGCACAGACCCCCCCAACCACCGTAGGTTTAGGCTTACCTACAGGGTGGGACTGAAACAATTAGTGTATATAGATTTGGTGCTACGCCCAGAATGTCCGACAACCTGCTGAGGTTTGCCTGACGTCCGCTGGATCTCACCTGAGTGACATTATCGTAAAAAAGTGAAAAAGTGTAGTATGTAGTTTGCTTTTATTTAGCCAGTGAATATGTACTTTTCCATTAAAGTGTTAATTTTCAAGCTACTAATCATCTAATTGTTTCGGCCACATCTTGTTTGAAATACATTTTCTGTCAGTCACCTGTCGTTCTTCTGTTCATGCGTTTGTATACTTTTAAAAAAAATGAATGAATATTTAAAAAACACCCCCTCTCTCCTCAATACCTTGATTTGATTACAAATGCACTTTGAGAGCAAAGTACAGTTTTTTTTGTGGCCTGCATTGATTGTTATTTTATAGGTGGTAGGTAACCTATTGATAATATCTATCAAAAGTGACGGCTGACTTGGCGTATGAATACCTGAAAGTAGATCTAGAAACTATGTATAGTTGTTAGAATATTCATTCGTAAGAACAATAGAGTATATATTTATATAGAGTAGCCTATAATTTTGGTTGGAAGAGCAGTAGAAGTTAGTTACTAATATTATTTAAACCATTTTAATATATTCATACATCAAGTCATATTACCTGCAGCTGTCTCTTTTGATAGATATTATCAATAGCTATAGAAAAACACAAATAATATAGTAAAATGTTATCAATGTTGAAAACCAAGGAGTATGTTTGAATTTTCTCTATCGTTCTTCCTATCAAAATCGGGGTATAACCATATTTAATAAGAAGCTACAAATCTTTCATTTGTTAATGTTGGCACCAGCTGCCAAAAGGGACATTCTCAAAACAATTGGTTTCTTCCTATTGCGATAAAATTATGGTAGTAACTGTAAACATGCATTGGATTTCAATATAGACACGTTAAAACAAAAAATATAAAGTTTGTGTGACATTAAAATAATATGACCATTTAAATTTATTAAATAAAATGAACAAGTACGTTACATATTATTTTACGCAATAAATAACGCTTCAAATTGGTTAGCATGGCCGAAATTTTTTTTTATCATTGGTGAAATGTGGATTCCCCCATTTCACAGTGATAAATTAACGGCCGGAGGTCCGAATGTTGTCGGTTCAGAAAGAGCACGTTAAATACCTCATTTGGAAAAAAAAACCATTAAATTTTTTGTGTATATAACTTATATAGCTTTGTTATATCTTAGGGCGTATAATTTTACAAATGTGAATGATTGATTTCAACCTCAATCATTACATTTTATTATAATCATTGATAATGTGCGTGGCCAACTTTTAAAATCTAAAGGATATTTGCTGAAAATTACCCTTAAAACTAGGCGAAATGCAGTACAATTCTCTATCAAAAAACACTGTGCAAATTTAATGCTCTAATTGGACTTAGAAAGATGAATGGAGGATTCACCTTTAAAATTGGCTTAAACCCAGGTTACATTAAGGTTAGGTTACATCAGGGGTCTCCAAACCTTTTGCTATGCGGGCCAAAGTGACGTTCACCTGTTCTTCAAGTAGCATTATTTTTTATCTGAATGCCTTGACATGCGCAAATAGATCATAAATCAAATTTGTTTCAACATGCAAATTTGGATTCAAGTCATATGGCCGGTCATGTCTGTAAAAAAAAATCCACTTTCCAAAGCCAGTCAGTGTTTGATAAAAGAGATTGACGTTGATTCTTCTTTATGAGAAATGAATCAATTTATGTGTAATAAATTATAGTTATAGTAATTAGTCAATATAATGACTTGTTTTTAAATTAGGTAACATCTTTCGTTACTTTCCTTTAATAACCCTCTGAGGTGACCTGGTGGTCTAGGGGTAAGGTGTCAGACTTCTGTGCTGGGGGTCCGGGGTATCAATCCTCGGTCCCGGCACAGATTTATCTGATTGCCAAACCCTTCCTTCACCTCTGACAAGACGTGTATTAATCACAACTTGTGAATGTGTGGAATGCCAGGCCTCCACCGTGGTTCGGATCCCACGTTAAACTGTAGGTCCTCCATTTCATCTCACAATCACCCTACCATCACACATTAGCGTAAGTGCGTATAACCCGAACGGGTAGTAAGACGCGGTGCTAATAATAATAATAATAATAATAATAATAATAATAATAATAATAATAATAATAATAATAACCCTCTGCCGGGAGACTTGGAACTACCTTAAAATCGTCACAGTCAAGCCGTTCTGTTGTAGGTATAAGGATTGGCGCCTGCGACTCAAAATGAGGGTTTGCAATTCCGACAGCACTCTGGCTTGGTGTCATAAGAGGAAGCACGCGTGCGAACAGAAACTGGACTTGTCAAATAAACTGTGTGGTTAAGAAATAACGAAGAGAAACAATTAATTTGTTATTTTTATAAAATCTTGGAACGGGCCGGATATAATCTTGTGGCGGGCTGGATGCGGGCCGTAGTTCGGAGACCCCTGGGTTACATCATTAGGAAATCCCACGTCGATTTTTATAATTAATAATAATAAAAAAAGAATTGTCAGGACGAATCTGAGACAGATCAAGGTCTGGAAAGACCCGACCAGCTACAGTCCAACGTTTATAGGAAGGGACCTTAGAGAAATGGTACAATAATTCTTTCAAGTATTCATACGTAAAGTCATTTGATCTGTATCTTTCATTTTTGATATATATGATAAATACCTTTTAAATAACACTAATAATATAATAAAATGTTATCAATGTTAACCATGTTAGCCTGACTTTCCATTTGATGGTTGATTAGTATGTCGACGCTTTTAAAGCTTATTAAATATTGCTGTTACCTACTGCGTCATTTCCTCCCCCCTCCCCCCACTCTTGCTTTCAGACAAGGTAATGTAAGTTAAGTGTTCTATAAATCTGGCCGGTGCTCCCCCGACCACTTTTCTATCCTGGAGTGGAAGGGGTGTGTGGGGGGTGAAGTGTTGCTGTTTTGGTTAGCCCTGCGCACTAAAGGCTGCGGGGACGCCTCCGTTCGACCCCGATGCTCGCTATCAATGGCACCCATTGAGGGGAAGGGAGGGGTAGAATCGATTTAGCGGGCTCCGTATTTAGCTTCCAGTTTCTACCTCGCACATAGGCTCTACAGTCCAATTTCCACAGTAAGAACCTAAAGGTGTCTGCCCAGGTAAACCCTGATTTAGCGGGCTCCGTATTTATCTTACAATTTCTACCTCGCATATAAGCTCTACACTCTACAAGACCCAATTTCCACAGTAAGAACCTAAAAGGGTCTTGTCTAGGTAAACTCTGATTTTTATAAGGAGTCCCACTTTGAGCTACAAACTCCTCTCCCCCCTTCACCAGTTTTCAAATTATGGGCTTCTTATTAAAATCAGACTATAGCCGAGATATTGCCAATCACATGTTGGTCTTAGATTAAATATTGACAAATCTTTAACAGTAAACGAGTTAGGTGTTTACTGGAACGAACAAAACTATTTTCATGGATCCTATACATACATAGACTTGTAAACATAGTTTGGAAGCTGAAATTTTCCACCCTGAAAAGTACAAAAATTCACATATTTTGGATGATCGTTAAGGATATTCGACAAATTAAAAAAAAAAGCGCAATTTTAACAAGTAAACTGAGATAGTTATTCGATGATTTCAAATAATTACAGTTTATGAACTATAGGTAAGTTATTAATATCATTCATATTTTATTGTGTACACCCGAATGTCTAGTTACACTAAATTTCAGCCCCATACATTAATTATGTACACAAAAAGCATAAAATAGTAAGTTGGACCCCTTATAATTTGTGAAATGTAATTAATTGGAACATTTAATTACTGAATAATTTTTTATTCATGATCTAATTGCCCGGGAAACGAAAGGCAACGGATATAGGAACCTAGAATGGATATTTGTGTGAACGAATGATGTCATAAAAACAATAGTTGGGTCACAACATTCATTGTATTGGCATTTGTATTTTCCTCCTTCCCTGTTTGTTCTCCTACTGACGGACACCTCCAACTTGTAGAGTTATAAACTTACTTGGTCTCTGATGTTTATGAATTTCTGCCAGGCTACTTTAGCGCCTTAATCTAACACCTAGAAAAGCTATTAGATCGGCTTTAATATTATATTCATAGACCTACCTCGAACCATGTGATAATGCAGCTTTTGTTTATTTTACGTTATAATTACCCATGAAATATCACTAATACTATAGTAACATACTATCAGTGTTGATAGCAAAAAAAAAAGTTTTGTTTTATTCTCAAAGTTTATCTCTACTATACAATATTCGACCTCAATAAAGCTGGTTGTTACTCATACATCCATATTATATATAAATGAGTAGCGTTTGAAATATTCATTATTATATATTACATCTCTTTGCAATCACTGGCTTGATTAGTAATAAATGCTATTCATTATATATATTTGAGAAATTAAGGTCGCGATTTCGATTCAAGCTCTTCCCCCACCCCCCACCTCCCAAACCTACTTTTATGGTACAAAACTAGCTTAGTGTAAATACAGGTGATCAAGATTTTTCAGGTTCAATCAAGCACACATTTAATTCAAACTTAAACAAAATGCCATTTTACTCTGTATTTGTTCACCCCTCAAAATCGGGCAGTACTTGTGAGACCTTAAATTATCCAGCTAATCTTTGGGGACAAGACGAGCTTGGTAAATGTAAATGCATTTGCCTAGGAAAACGATGGAAAAAACATGTTGCTGAAAATCCAGTTAATTCATGGGAGATTACTGAATTGTATTTACAAGGAATGGTCTCTATTCTGACATTTCTCAAACAAACAACCCTAATGAAAACCCGGAATTTTATCCACTCGGAAATTTCTCAAACAAACATCCCAAATATAAACCCCGAATTGTATCCACCACATTCCGACATTTCTCAAACAAACAACCCTTATGAAAATCCTGTATTTTTTCCACATGTAATGGTCTCTATTCTGACATTTCTCAGACAAACAACCCTTATGAAAATCCTGTATTTTTTCCACATGATAATGGTTTCTATTTTGACATTCCTCAAACAAACAACGCCATTGAAAAAAATCTGACAATCCACTAGAATTATTGGCGTAGTAATCACAAAATCCTGACTGTCACAAATAAACATCCCAGAATAATTATCCTGAACTATATCCACAAATGGCGGACCTTTAAATATTACATTTTTATGTTTGTGGTTGTTTGAGAAAAGTTTTAATGGAGATTATCACGAATTAATTTATTTCAGCTACCCTGTCTATATTCGGCTCGCACCAGAGCAAAGAAAGTTGTTGTTGGCCATTTGGACCTTTGTGCCATATTTAATAATGGAATTTTCACCAATATGGTGTGAGACTCATCACTTACGTCAGTTCTCTAGACCTGAAAATAATGCCAGTGAGCATAGAAACTAGTTGGAGATAAATTGTGCAGCTAAAGCAGCCAATAACAAGGGACTAAAATCAGATAAGAAAATATTAATCCTCAAAAATAATATATTTTTTATTTACAAAAATATAAATACATCCGTTCCTCTTCCCCTGTCCCCACCCCCACCATCAATTAAACATAAATAAATTATAGCATCATCCAACATTGACTTTATAGGCTATTTAAAGCAAAATTGTGTATATTTTAGTCTTGTAATTACATTTGACTTTAACATATAATATTTGTATATGTGTGTGTGTATATATATACACACACACACACACACACACACACACACACACAATCTTAGATGTTGCATTTTTAACACGTCTTAGATAAAATTGTTCTTATCAATTTTTTTAAAAACAAAATGGTTCTTCTCAATTATTGTTTTATATCTTGATTGTAAATTCCACAGTTATATCAAATTTATATTGTGTCGCCAAAATTATTATATAATTAATAATTGACTTATATTGATACTTAAAATGTTAGAACTGTTTTATACATTGTACACCAATTAACTCACATACTTTTGAATTAAATCATATTTATTCCATTTAATTTTTAATTGCATTATATTTTATTACTATCTCTAACATTACGTTACCTAGTTAAAAATATATATCAAAATGTTTTTTCTTCATATTGTGACCTAATTGCGGTTTTCCCCACTTTAAAAAAAAATAGTGTAGCGGCTTTAGTAAGCATATCATAACAATTGTACATTTTATGATAAACGTATGACATATCTACAATAGTTAGTAAATATCATAATTATTATATTTAGATGTGGAGGGAGGTCATATTTGACCTTTGAGGTCGGTGAGAGGTCAAATTCAATATGGCCACTACTCCACTGGGCCTAATGTTTAAATATGCTTAGGAATCATACAGTGCAGACCGGCATTTAAGATGTCATTTACAAATAATTTAAGGATGCCTATTCGTTTTAGGAGCTTTGGAGATCTCCATAATTCAAGGAATTGCTATTAAGTTAGGGTCAAAGGTCAATATTTACGTAAATAAACATAAATAGCCTGTATAATTTATGTATTAATGACAACGTAAAGTATATGTAATGAACAAATATATGTATATATAACAGATGTAATGAACAAAATTAACATTCTCCAGAACATAAGCACACCGCAGCTTTGGCACATCTGCAGCGTCCAATGCACACTTTCTTACAGCCACAGTGGATCAATTCATGGCACGAATCTGATGCTTCAGGGAAAGTGGTCCAAAGAGGCTACCACCCAGTTGTATCCTTTGTCCAGCCCCAGTCAAAGGGCTCTTGGCAGATCTGGATCCATGACCATTGCCTGGTTCCAACAGTTGGCTTGGCAGCAAGCGCGCTTGATGTGTTGCTTGAGTTTTGCCTGGGTTGGAGGAGTGTTTTATATGGCTCTAGACTTATGTGTGAAGAACGAGCTTTCTGGCACCATTAACTGCCATGATCTCATTTGTTTGGTCATACATCAGCGCAACAAATCGCTCCAGCAAAAACATTGACTCCTGACTGATCTCACTTGGCATGGATAAGAGTTCATGGAAAGTATCATTCACCTTTGGGAAAAACTTCCTAGTATTCCATGCAGTCTTATTTCCTCTATTAGTGAATGTGGGAACAGTATCACACCCGGTGAAAGCACAGAGTCGGGGTCATTGAGGCAACAATTTCGTGAATACCTATATACCGAAGGTTTGAACCGACACCAAAGGCAATCCACAACTCATCTGGAGCTAATTTGCTGAATGACTACACAGCCAGTACTACTACATCAGCGTCGATGGTACGTATGGTCACCTTCCTACACAGCATCTGCCAAATGCAAAAATATACGAGTAGCTGCCTCCTCTTACGAACATGGGGTTAGGCGGACTAAGTATGACTCAACAGGAAAGCAAAGGACTCCTTCCATATGCTGCATAAAGTTCCCTGCCCTCTGCTAAAATCCATGGCGTCACTATCATGAGAACAGACTATCTTAATTGCTGGTCCAATGAACTTCTCAAAAGTCAGGAGTATGTTTCTTCCCTGTATATGTGTCCTCAGATCAGGAATCGCAGAAAGCAATCTGTTCCTTAGTCTGGTTGTGTGAATACGTTTCTCGATAAGCTGACTTAGCTGCGCCAGTCGCACCTTATACATCTGAGCGATCTCTACCAGTTTGAAGACAGGAGCAATGTCCTCATCACTATTCATGTCTTGACAAGAATGCCACTAGCTCAGCAAAGGCAAGAAGGCAATAATTATCTCCGTCATTGCCTTTGGGTGCACCCGGCCTCGTTCTGTTGTACACTGAACTCAGACAGTATAGATGGTACTCTTCCTCAATGACCATCATATCTCCTGCTGCAAGCTTGGCCGACAAAGCAATGTCCTTCAGTTCAAGCGTACACCTCCACACATTTGAGTCTTAACTAGCTTCATGTAGGTCTGAAGAGCCAGCAGGATCCATTGTATTACAAAATCAAGTAGGCTTTGTGGTCTATGAATGGCTGTGAGTAGATCACGTGTGCAAATTTGAAGTTCTTGGTTGACACGGTTGACTTGTAGTTAATTTCTTATGACTTTGCTCTTCGGACGTCTTTTGGTTAAACTTCAGCCGGCATTTCTTGTGCCACTGAGACTTGTGTGCCTCAAGAGTGAATTCTGTGCCATCCCCGTCATCCAATCGTTCCAAGTTCAGGTCCATTGACTTATGCTGAAGGGTCTGTAACCGGAGAAGGTCTTCCGCCAAGGATGCGTAGCCGCTACCAACGGGCTGTTTTGTTGATCTGAGTGAATACAATAGTTATTCATCGGTTACTGCTTGGCAAAGGACGCACATTTTCCTATTAGTTCTTGGGGATGGTTTGGATCGCTTGGATGTAGAGGGTTGGGTAGGGTCTACCAGGATGTATTGCTTCTACATGTTAGCGAGTAAATCAGAACCTTATTAATACGGGAGAGGGATTTCTGAAACACAAAAACAAATATAGCCACCACATACCGTACAGCATTGTGCATACACAACATACAAACATACATTTTTTTATCTGAAGATTCTGAAATTCGCTAAAGTGTATAAATTCACAAGTAAAAATCTAAAGACCTCTTAAAGTGTCACCAAATGAAAGGGCATCCCTAGATTATCTGTAAATAGCACCTTAAATGGCTTTCCACAGTATATACTTTCTAAGATAAGCATATTTAGACACAAGGCCAGGTGGAGTGGCGGCCATATTAGATTTGACCTCTCATCATCCTCAAGAGGTCAAATCGGATTTCCCTCCTCATCTAAATACAATCACTATGGTATATACAAACTATGGTAGAAATTTCATACTTGTATCATAAAAAGCACAGTTGGTCTGTTCAACAGCTCTTATAAAAAGAATGTTGGTGTAATCGCTTAGAACTCACCATCCTCGCCTTGTGTTTGTAAACAAGTTTAAATATTTCTGATAGTTCCGCGACGGGCGGTAAGCCGCGTAGCACCAAAATCAATTCTAACGCTTTAAAAAAAAATCCCGTAGTAATTTATGTAAATGTCTTACTTTTTTTTTTACATCTCTTGAGTGTACAACTAACGTGTTTTTGGAAGAAGACTGTACACAACCTTTTAGATGTGATGGGAAAGGGGGGAGAGGGGTGAAAGTCGCCGTGGAGGAGTTGGTTGAACTCACCCCGGCCACCGATATTTGGAGCGTTACGGTACTCCTGTGTTCGCATCTAGGTTACCCCGCCCGCGCGCTATTGTTAACAGTCCGTTGTGGAAAGGGGGGGGGGTGTACCCCACCTTCTCCTCCGCACTCCCCAGGTACAAACATATTAAAGCTGTGCAGAAATTGATAGATTATGTCACGACCAGTTTTTGCCGAGTTTTTTTCTCCCACCACGTTTTACTAACCGTTCGTCTCTGTAAAAGCCACATTTGCACTGAAACTATTGGTAGAAAATTCGAGTGAAATGGCATTCATAGAACTCTTGGTACTATCCTGACATATTTGTACCTGTTACGAGGGGCATTTAGACCTGTTACCAGGGAGTATTGAGTACTGGTATTTTTTAACAAAAAAAAATTGGTACCGTGTTGGCAACCCAAAACCCAAACACATGATTTTTGAACTGTCATCCAGGTAAAAACCTACCATGAACAGACTCTACGTTCACAAAATCAACATAATTAGGTTAAGAACATTTAAATTTCGCACGAAACGTCTTGTAACATACAGGAAGCTCCGTACTTCTGGTAGAGATGTGCTAATTTTGATGAGAGGTCAACGAAATTGTTTAACTATTATTATTGCTAGCACTGCGTTTTAATACCCGTTCGGATTATACGCACTTGTTCTAATGTGTAATGGTAGGGTGATTGTGAGATGAAATGGAGGAACTACAGTTTAACGTGGGATCCGAACCACGGTGGAGGCCTGGCATTCCACACATTCACAAGTTGTGATTAATACACATCTTGTCAGAGGTGAAGGAAGGGTTTGGCAATCAGATAAATCTGTGCCGGGACCAAGGATTGAAACCCAGACCCCCAGCACAGAGGTCTGACACCTTATCCCTAGACTGCCAGGTCACCCGAAATTGTTTAGCTAAATTATAATTCCTACTCTCTTAACTGAATTTTAACTGCGTTATTCATTTGAAACAATTAACTAGATATAATTTTAGCTGCCTTATTTAATTGAAACAACCAACTAGAATTTAACTGCCTTATTAAATTGAAACTCTCAACTGAAATTACTAATTACAACTAATTACTCTCTCTGTTGGTTTTAAGGGTTTAGGCAGGTTGTATTTATAGGAAGTATACCTGCTTTTGCATGTAGGGAGAGTAGAAAACTATTTAGGATAAAACCCACCCCAATACACCCGACCGAGATTCGAACCTCAATCTCCCCGTCATCGGCAGTCTAGTCTTCTGCGAGAGTAGCACGTTAGACTATTCGGCTGCCGAACCGGTTTATTTTTTCATTATATGATATACATATACAGAAGTTTAAATAGTGTACCAAGGAAAGTAGTTTTGAAAGACCATCTAGCTTTAGTTTGTATGGCGGGTACACTTGGTGTTACACGCGAAAAATTTGGAAGAGAATTCAGGTGTCAAAATTTTTACCATGCACTAATGCAAGAGTATTAAAAAAAAACGAGACTCCTAACAAACATAAACAAACGAGTACGAACACTAATAAACATTTAGACCAGGGATCGCGAACTAGTCGATCTAGCGGTAATTTTCAGCGTATATTGTCATTGGAAGTCGATCTCTGTTTTCCAAACTCGCAAATATATCAAGTAGGTCTACTTTCAACTGATATTTGAGTGTGAGTAAATTTTTTTTTCTAGAAAGGTTAGGTCATAGGTATTTGAGAAAAGATTCAATTCAAGTAATACATATAATATGAATAGACACAAAAAACAAAACAAAGAAGAAGAGTGTAGAAATGACACACGTATTCTCCGCCATTCGCTCCGGTGAGGATGTAGCTTTTAGCATTTATTGGCACCACACTGTGTTAATGATGAGCAAACTAGAATTTATTTTCCTGGAGAGAAAGGTTTGGAATAACCCGACCTCGAACCTTGACCCCCCTCGGCAAACCAGACCAGATGAGCTTGACATTTAGTCCGCGTGACCCCTTTACCTCCCTCGCCAGGACAGTTTGTTAGTGCCTACACCCAATATCGTTGCTAAGGGAATTGCAGGTCTTACGGAGAAAAGCTTTATCTTCTCTCTTTATCAGTTAACGAATGACACATCTCCTCTCCTTCAGTTATGTCTGAAGGTGATGTGCTGAACTATTGGCAACACCGACTAATACCCGTATCACACGACAGTAGCTCGTATACTCCATTCACGGTAGAAATTACTCTCTGAAAGGCCTTTTTTCTTACCAATATCCTTCTATATAATAGATTTCTGTTAGAGAAAAAGGCCTTTCAGTAAACAATTCCTACAATGAACAGACTTTACTTGAAATCCAGTGTGCTAGCTAGCACGTCATCATCTAGCGTCGTGTGAATCAGAAAAAGTATACTGGTTCTGCCTCTTGGTACTGGCTACCATACTAGTTTTGAGGATGGAACAGGCGCTATTTTCGTACTAGTTCCGACACTAGTCTGTGTAATTCGACCAATCAATGCGCGCTGAGACTGTGTAGAGAAATGATAGAAATGGAGCCAGCATGCTCATCGGATGTGATTTTGTTGTTGGCAGAAAATTATTCTAAACATCCTTGTTTATATAATACCAAATTGCCACATTATGACAATATATTTAATATATAACATGTCATCTGAAAACGACAAACTGTGCTCCAGACCTAATTTTAATCTAAATAAACTTGATAGTATGCCAATCTTGGATGGTTGTTTTTTTAGAATATAAAGTGTGCGTAGGCCTAAAAAAAACATTTGTGTATCAAGGATACTGTACTTGGAGACCCATGAGCCTAGGGGGCCTCTGACCACATCGTAACTAAATGGATACAATTTTAGGGAGATACTAAACATTAGTGTCACCCAGAATGTATCTTAACAAACCTCCGAATGTATTGTTTTTAGCATCCCGCGACCATTATTTCGTCTTCCCAGCCAGTCCGGTGTTCATATTCTTTTCCTACTCTCCCTCTCATATTTTTTTAATATCATTATTAATAATTAATGCAGCTGCTGTATCCAAAATTAATCTCTGACGTTCTATAAATATTTGCACCAGAACCTAGTACCAGGCGCGGATCCAGATCATTTTCGTAGGCTGGGGGGGGGGGGGGCCANTTTTAAAATCAGATAGTTTTTATAAACTATTTGTAGTGGCCCTCCTCAAACAATTTTTTGAAAAAATTGTTCACTCTAAAAACTATAAGAAGTCTTCGCCTTGTTTTTTTTTTAAATTAGATTATTTTATAAGTCATTTAAAGTGATCATCACCTAGAAATTTTTTAAATTTGGATGCCCCTCAATACTATTTTATAGTGATCCTCAACTTAATTTTATTATGATGATTAGATACCTCTAGAATATAATATTTGAAGTATTCTTCCACCGACAAAATATTTAAAATTGTATTATTTCAGAAACTAGACTATTTAAGGTGGCCCTCGCCTGATTTTTTTTAAAAATGACATCCTTATAGGATCTATTTGGAGTTGTCCTCCCCTAGACATTTTTGAAATTTGTATGACCTGAGAAGCTTTAGAGCTTTCCTCCCCTGACATTTTCTGCCAGTTAGATAATGCCCGGTGACCTTGCGGTCTAGGGGTAAGGTGTCAAACTTCTGTGCTGGGGGTCCGGGGTTCAATCCTCGGTCCCGGCACAGATTTATCTTATTGTCCAAGCCCTTTCTTCACCTCTGACAAGACTTGTATTAATCACAACTTGTGAGCGTGTTGAATGCCAGGCCTCCACCGTGGTTCGGATCCCACGTTAAGCTGTAGGTCCTCCATTTCATCTCACAATCAGCCTACCATTACACATTAGCGTGCGTATAACCCGAACGGGTAGTAAGACGCGGTGTTGTTGTTAATAATAATAATAATAATAATAATAATAATAATAATAATAATAATAATACTAATATATAATAGATAATGCCTTTAGTCTAGAAGTTATTTGAAGCGGTCTTCTCAGGCAAATTTTTGACAATAGAATGCATCTAGAAGTCATTTGGAGTTTGATTTAAGGCCATCTTTCAGCTTCATATTTGATAATATCAGAGGATTTTAAATATATCTAGGGGGGGATTTATTCCATGGAGGGGCGAATTATTTTCATTCGTACATGAAAACGAATATTTTTTTCACACTTGCGTGCGTTATATCGGACATTGAATAGACGTGAACAAATAACGCACGTGTGGACCTGGCTTGAGAAGTGTCTGCTCGTAGAAAGATAAAAAGAAAAAACTGGACAATTTATCTGTTTTGTATTTTCTTTCTAAAATTTGAACTTTCATTTTGTTTTTTGTATTCATTTTCTAACTTTCACAGGGGTGTCAACTGACCCTTTGACCCCCTTCCCTCCTGAATCCGCACCTGCCTAGTACCAAACTATCAGCGTGTGAATACTCTAGTCCCGTTTCTATTGTACTAACTAGTATACAGATATCTAGGTGCTATCTAGCACACCTGATTTCTAGTACAAGCAAGTGTCGTGTGATAGTAGCTCAACCAGCGTTGCTAAAATGGTTTTATATTTGAGAGGAGATTGACCACACGAAAACGAGAGAATGACAACGCTGATTCCCAACCTTGCATTTCCCTCAGCTATGATAGCCAGTGTAGTACTGTCTGTCAATCTCTATTATTAAAATGTTAAGAAACAAGTTAATTGCGTAATTCGATTATAGGCCTTCTAAATTTTATGAGTGTTGCAAAATCCGTGGCTTAGCTTTTTGAATACACCAAAGTCTGTTCTTAGTGATTCGGTCGTAGCGATATTCTTGTGACGTGCGAGTTTATTTTGTTTTGTTTAGTACATAGTGTACAGTAGTGTTTGTGTGTGTGTGTCGTGATGTCACTGTCCAAGCCACATTCCAATAAATCATTAACTTGGGCCGAAAAAGTAGCGGTGATAAAATAAAGTAAGTGGAAAACGGACTTAAAAAAAGAAATCAGAAATTGCTAAGACCTTCAGAATTCCCCCTAACACACTTGGTTGCAAACACAACTGTGTTTCTTTTCAATTCCTTTTAAGAAATTTATTTAATTCGAATTTTTTCCCTTGTCCATTCAAATTCGAATTATCCAGGTTCCACTGTAGTTATAAAGTAAAATGTAATCAATAATGACTGGAAAAAAAAGTTTTTTTCCTTCTACATACGAAATCGTGTTTTTGAACGGTAAAATAAAGTTAATTTCCCCTGATTATAAAATCACCCTTGACTCGTTTTCGCCCGGCGTTTATATATGTCGAGGGCGGTTATGTGCTGTATCAGTAATTAACGCCATGGATGATTGATTACACAGCAATCGCCTCATGTAGTGTGTTTTGTAGTCTCTGACGTGGCTTTGGCTAATATTATTGTGGTTTTACATTGGTAACAAACTCGATTATTGCATTGAACCTTGTAATATATAAACCCAATTAATCTCCCAACCCCCTTTCTTCCACCATTTTACAACCAAATGGATGCTACTGTAAGATTCTAGTAGCAAGGAGTGGCAGTTATGGAAGCTACTAAAATTATACCTTAATGTATTCATACGTCAAGTCATGTGATCCCCAGCCGTCACTTTAGATATAAAGGACCAATACATATAAAACAACACTACTAATAATAGTAAAATTCCATTGTTGGAACAAGACTAGCCAAAGCTTGTATTATTATTATTATTATTATTATTATTATTATTATTATTATTATTATTATTATTATTATTATTATTATTAGCACCGCGTCTTACTACCCGTTCGGGTTATACGCACTTACGTTAATGTACAATGGTAGGGTGATTGTGAGATGAAATGGAGGAGCTACAGTTTAACGTGGGATCCGAACCACGGTGGATACCTGGCATTCCTCACATTCACAAGTTGTGATTAATACAAATATTGTAAAATCGGAATGATCTCTTGAGTTATGGATATCAGCCGTATCAAGTATGTTCGTAAATTAAAAAAAATAAATTCACACGGACACGGGAATCAAACCCGGGACCTTTGGCTTAACACGCCTATGTTCTACCACTGTGATATACTGGGTTCGTCTCGTGTTTGGGGTCATTCTTGAAATAAAACTATGTTTTGTATTTCCTAAAAGGTTTTTCTTACCAGAATCCTGTGAATTTAAACAGTTTCAACACAAAGTCAAGCCATGTCGCCGAAAGGAGGAAGGAAAATAGTTGTAAACTTGATTGGAGTTTATTACTTCATGTGCCCGGTGACAACAATAACGACTTATTGTTCCCTATAAAATTTTAAAATTCATTTGTTGTGGTTATGACTCTGATCGAGATGAGATTGTACTTTATGTTTCATGGGTACTGAAACATAATAAAATAATAGGTTTGGGACTTGATTAGTGTTTGTGTGTGTGTGTGGTTGTGTGTGTGTGCGCGTGCGCGTGCGTATTAAATAAAATGTATGCGGATGAAGCAATATTATCAATTTATTAAATATTTCTTAACTTTTTTCCTCCCATTTACTGTCTATCTTTAATATTACCCTGCCATTGGGTTTGAATGAAGAAATGGGATTCTTGTTTTTGTGGAATTTAATCGACATTAATATTAACTAGGTATTACCGGTAATAAAAGTTTAATTGTTATTAGAAACACCATTTTGTTTTTGTTGGCTAGAAATGTGATTCATTTGTTTATGTTTATTGATACATTTATTATGATTACTATTTAATATTGTAGGGCTATAATGATATCTATCCACGTATCGTTTTAATTAGGTTTTATGTGGGGGGTTTTTTCTCATAAAGTAGGATTGCGTGTGTGATAACTTGAGGTCGATGGCTTTGTTGAAATTCGATCAATGACTTTAAGCGAGCTTTTCACTTCTTTTTTTTTTTTGTTTATAGCGTTTCCGTTTAATGAGGTGAGTAGGCTTAACTATGTTTTAAATAATATGATATGCAAACTAAATTGAAACTTAGACGAATAACGTCATAAACACTTTCAATATTTTTTTTATTATATCTAAGAGATTTTATTTATGTTGGTTTGGATATGAAACTTCGAAGAACAGGTTTCTGCAAAATAAAACAGATGATATTTAATTATTTGCAATGGGCATGTCCTCAAATTTCCATGTGTTTCACATTTTTATGGCCTATTTGTAATAGAAAACGGTGCTGATATCGTTTAAAGACACGTTTCCATATTATAGGCTAGTATCTACAGTCCAACTCTCATAGGAAGAGCGTTTAAGGAATGATAAATAATGTTTTGCTGTCGACATTGACGACATTTTACTATAGCGTTAGTGTTATTTTATGTGTATTGACTATATCTATCAAAATTGGCAGCTCACCTGGTGAAGATAACCTGACTCGTATAAAAACGTGAAAGAAAAGTTACCAACTTCTCTAACTGGGCCTTTCATGTGAAAATTTGTTCCTCCTCCTTAGTAAGAATAGACCAGTGATTCGCAAAACTCTTTTGAACGCTGGAATAGACTATTATTGGCTGGCCTGCGTGACGCACTTGAGCCTTTCTACTGAGGAGACATTATAAATGCATTTTACATTACCTGGTCACCCAAGTTTTTATTTTATATTAAGCGAAAGCGTTTGGAAGTACAAGAATACATTGCATCAATCCTTACTAAAAGTATGAATATTATATAAAAAAAAAGTACTTTAACCGTCTTAATACTAAAGTTAAACTGAGCAAAAACCAACGCGAATATTGCATCATTTCTCACTAAAAGTATGAATACTATCAAAAGTACAATAATGGGTTGATGGAGGGCTAATTAAAAGTATGAATACTATCAAAAGTACAAGAATGGGTTGATGGAGGGGCAGGCGAGATACAAACCGCAGGCTTTTGAATATCGAGCAGTAAAACCTGCCAGTAAAATATAGCCTTAATATTTTGACACATCTTCATTACTCTGTAACATAGTTGTTCCAAATGTGCTTTAAGCTTTTATCAAAATTATCTGCAATCTGCTACCCTTCCAGGGTCCTTCTAGTGCCCCCCCCCTTTCACCCTCACTTACGAGTGTCTAAAAGTTCCAAATAATTAATTAGCCGTTTTGAGTACTTTTCCTCTCTCTCTTCCTAAGAGGTTCTCCATCCGCGCACAATACCGTCTTTTCTTCTTATTTCGACTTAAAATCGCTCACAAGTGTCATGCACACAGACAAAACACGAGCCGAATCTCCCTAGTCTGGGGACGCCATTTTCCCCCCATTGTTTCAGATAAAAGGCACACAGTTCCATTAGACGCTCTGAAACATTCCTCTGCTCGAAAGTACGAGTTAGCGTAAGAAACTCTTTTGTGTCTAGATTCAAATACATATACATTAATTTTACTTAGAAATGGGTAAGCGATTTGGAATAGCCTTTCTTTTAGAAAATATAATAATTTCGTTGGCAACATTGATGACTTTACCCTCTTCGGTGGCCGCACGGTCTAAGGTGCTACTCTCATGGCAGACTAAACTGCCGATTACAGGGAGATCGAGCGAGATCTCTGTCGGGTGTACTGAGGTGCTTTTTTTTTTTCCAAATGGTTTTCCTTAATGCTTTAATTATAATTTTTTTTAGCACTGCGTCTTACTAACTTACTTGCTCGGGCTATACGCTTCATCAGCAGTCTAGTCTCCTTTGAGAGTAATGCCTTTGACCGTGCGGCCATCGAAGTGGGTCTGTAGATGTTGATAATATCCATCAAAAGAGACAGCTTATGTATTCTTTTTTTTTTTCATATATTAGAGGTATTTAACGTGTACTTTCTGAACAGACTGATTATATCAGCACACGACTTATAGACTAAAGCTTGATTCACACGTTCGCCGAACATAGAGAGCAGAATCTGCCTCAGAGGCGCAGCAATTCACACGCTGAATGTGATGATGCATTGCAAAGTTATACTCCATTCACAGTAGGAATTATTCTCTTAAAGGTCTTTTTTCCAACAAAAATCTTACTATATAATAGCTTTCTGGTAGGGAAAAAGGCCTTTCAGAAAACAATTCTCACGATGAACAGACTTTAACTTAAAACAGCTAATTATATACATATTTTATTCTCTAGTGAGTGAACAAATATTTTAGATCATTCTCCCGATGGATTTTTATCAAATTATAATGCTTTGTCGTGACACATTCCAATACATCGATACACACGCTTTCAGTAAACGGGTTATTTCAAATCTCCTCACAAAAGCCAACGAAGTTGTCTGCTTGCTTCTAGTTCTACAGCGCATGCGTTCTGATTTGAGAAGGTTGGTTCTGAGATTTGATTGGTTTTCCCGTGCCGAACATCTCGGGCAGAGCGGATGAAGTAGTTAGGAGTTGAACTTTGGCGGAAATCTTGTGATTGGCTTATAGGTCGTCACGTGATCACGTTTCTGTTCTGCGCTTGCTTTTCGGCGAACGTGTGTGAATCCACAGTAAGTTAAATCTAGAACAGACACAACATCCAGCCCCCTGACCATTAGAACAAACCCCCACATTCTACGATAGAAAACTTTTAGGCCGTGCCGAGAATAGAACCCGGGACCCTTAGCTGAATAGGCAGACACACTACCGACTGAGCGAAAGTCTCGGACAGTAACACATTAAAAAATAGATTATAGCTCTCATGAGTATAGCGGCATTTGGTGACAACCTTTTTAAATGCAGAGAAAAAGTTGTCACTAAATTCCAGGACACCCTTGACAGATATTAAAGAACTGTTGAGATTAGCATGTGCAGAAAACTAAACTCTATGTTTCTATAGAAGAAATATTTGATTTATTTTGGTCAAATAAATGTTTATGATATAAAACTTCGAAAATACTGCCCTAAACTCACGCTCACTACCACCCCATCTTAAAGAAGAATGCAGGCATGCTTTAAAAATAAATAATTAAAACATAAAACTGTTAATGATACCGGGTGTGTTTCTTAGATCTCTGGCAAAAAAGAACAAGTCAATACACAGATTTTGTTTATAAAAAACTCTTTATTTCAAAGTTTGTTCATACAAAGACACAGGAAACATTGTTTTATAATGTTTTTGTAAGTCGACCGAACCGCCCCCTCCATCCATTTCCTACCCTCTTCATCCGTCAGAACCTAAAAAAGGTCCTGTATTTCGGTGGCTCCTTTTCGGCTTTTGGTAAACAGATGGTAAGCGTGGATGGATCGGTTTGTTGTGAGAGGGAGAAAATGCTGCGTTGCCAGATTTACAGCTAGATTTATCCCACGGAGAACCATCTGTAAGGCCTTTTATCCTACCTGTATCTTACTTATATAGTAGTGTCCTTGTAGGGAAATAGGCCTCTCAGATATTAATTCGTAATAATCGGGTCTATACCTATTTCTTCCATGACACCCACCCTTGTGCTACACTTTATTGAGAAGGTATGGTCCGACACCTTAGCTAAGTCGGTAGTGTGTCTATTGAGCTAATGGTCCTGGGTTTTATTCCTGGCGTGGTCGAAAAATGTATATATTTGGAAATGTGGGTTTTACCTTTTACAGTGATGGCGGGGTCTGGGTGCTGTGTCTGTTTTAGATTCAAGCTAGTTTATAAGTCGTGTTATGGTATAATCAGTAGGTTTTTTTTTACCCGTCCCCATATTTGAAAACAAATTATACGTCCGAATACTCCGAGTATTTGAACAATTTGCTGGTGCTTGGCTTGTTCCCGCCAATTTTGCCACGAACAGGACAAGCACTGGAGCTCAAGTCTCAAAATGGATTCGATAGTTGCAACAGGTTCTTTCTTTTGTACATTGAATAAAAAGAGGGCCGGGAAAATGTGGATAAGGCGGCTGTTTCGTAGGTGGCAAAATACAGAACTTTTAAGGTGATTTGGATGAAGGACATTTCCGAATGTCATCTCAAGACTTTAAGATTTTAGTTAACCTTGTCGGTCGTACAATCAATTTCGAAGGACACAAACTTCCGTAAAGCACTATTTTTTACGTGTTTATTTTTAGCAACCTGGGGACTCATTTGCAAGCTTGCAGAATCTCAAAACATTCTTCTGCGGCCCACTCCATCGCAGCAAACACTCCGAACAGGTGCGAAAACACGTATCCACTGAGCACAGGCGAACAATTGACTTCCTTTGAGCATTCTCAAAAAACCGACAGTTGTTCGATGCGTGTTTTCCGAAAGGTATTCACTTGAGCATTTTATTCCAAACGAAAAGAACGCGCACGGACGAATGCTCAAGTGAATACGCACCTTTAGAGGTTGACTTTATCGACGTGGAAAAAGTTTTGATTCTTAAACTAAATTATATTTTTCTTAGGCCTTTTCAACTCACTATTTTTTTTGTGTTTTCGATACTTGTACGTGGCCGTGTCGATTGTGGCATGTAAAAGATACCTGGAAGGTATGTGTGAAAATACCTCTCCGGGAAAATTTATTGGCTTTTTTCTTACTCTTTACATTTTTCTTAGCATAAAAACTTTAAATGTATTCAAATTGTATTGATAACGCTTTAAAACTTTAGTGAATCTTGTAAATTTTAAAAATATAGCAATGTATTTTATGTTTACATGTAGGCAAAATTCCTCCGAGTTCTACTACTTGTTCTAGTTAGACATATATATAATTATATATATAAATTACGCCTTTATGTGTTAGGGAGGAAGGTAAAAGTTTTAGTAAATGTACCCGTATGTGCGTGTAAGATAAATGGAAATCTATTTAAGAAAAAAATCACAATTCAGGCCAAAATTCGAATTCAGACCTCCTTAACAATCAGGCCAAATAAGCTTGACATCTGGACCGCGCGCCAAATGGGGCGGAATTTAGGTATTTACTAAAGCAGAAAGCACAGATTTAAAAAATTATATGTTAGTAATAATTCAAAATTAGAAGGCGCATTAACATAGAATAACGTATTCAGAATACAAAAAGGTCCTTAAAAAATCACTAATTATTGTGAAAGTATTATTAATTAGTAATATGGTATCAAAAGATCTAGTTGATTGTTTCAATTGAATAACGCAGTTAAAATTCAGCTATGAGATAATTATTATTAGCACCGCGTCTTACTACCCATTCGGGTTATACGCACCCGAGATAATTAATTATAACTTGCTAAACAATTTCTGATGACCTGGCGGTCTAGGGGTAAGGTGTCAGACTTGTGTGCTTGAGTTCCGGGGTTCGATCCTCGGCCCCGGCACAGATTTATCTGATTGCCAAAAACCCCTCCTTCACCTCTGACAAGACGTGTATTAATCACAACTTGTGAATGTGTGGAATGCCAGGCCTCCACCGTAGTTCGGATCCCACGTTAAACTGTAGGTCCTCCATTTCATCTCACAATCACCCTACCATTACACATTAGCGTAAGTGCGTATAACCCGAATGGGTAGTAAGACGTGGTGGTGGTGATTATGATAATAATAATAATAATAATAATAATAGTTGTTAAACAATTTCGTTGACCTCTCATCAAAATTAGCACATATCTACCAGAAGTACGGAGCTTCCTGTATGTTACAAGACGTTTCGTGCAAAATTTAAATGTTCTTAACCTAATTATGTTGATTTTGTGAACGTAGGGTCTGTTCATGATAGGTTTTTACCTGGATGGCAGTTCAAAAATCATGTGTTTAGGTTTTGGGTTGCCAACACTTGTAAGAGATCGCTGTTTTGATATAAATGTTAAGTTTTTTAATTACCTCTTACAGTTTACATTTAAAATAACTTAAAACTTAAGTTTTCTCATACTATTTCATTACTTTTAATAATTTATTTTTAACCAACTTGAAACAATATTTTAAACATAATTAAAAGTATTTATTCTTCGTTTTGGAACGTTATTGGATATGTGCAATATTGTGCATACATTTATACCATTTAATACATGCATTGTATTTACGTGGAAAAAAGAAAATCCTTGTCATTTATATATATATATATATATATAAAATTATTTTATAAATATTTTATCGTATTTCGAAATATTTAACTGAATAAAATGTCTTTATCCACTGCGTGGGTGCATCATTGTAAAAAAAACTTGTTTCCGTCATGTTTAACCACAGGGTTTAAATTCCTCGGACGCCATTTTAAAGCTATTTTCGTTATACCTTTTGTGGAAGTGCTGTGAACATTAATTTTTTTTAAGTAGAATAAAACGATAAATAAGCTTTGTGTCCGACCTCAAATAAATATATAGATAATATTGGCCTAAATTACTGTGGTTAACTATCACATTCAGATATTACCATCTGTTTTCATTACAGTTATCCAAAGTGTTATTATTAGAGGTCAGCTGTTGACGTAGGGATATATTAGGGACTATTTATAGTAACTTTTTGAGCTTTCATCCAAGTAAACTTAACTCATGAATGACTTATAATACATATTATTACCAGGCTTGTAGTAGAAAACAAATAATCCCAAATCGTATGTAACGAAGGAAGCCATATATTTGGTCACCCTTCTGTTCGTGCGCACTTAGCTAGCTAGCAACCTATCTCCCCTCGAGAATAAAGTGGACTCTCCCGGATGAGCTCGTCCGCTGGTGGGGGACTATTGAAGGTCACGCCGCGGTCGCTCCTAGCGGCTGTCTTCGTCATCCCAGTCGGCTTTCAGTCGAGTTCAGTTCATTCCGATTTCAACGTCCTCCTCACTGATAAAAGTGATAATGCTAGCACACATCACAGATGTGCAAATACAGTTTTAAGTTTTCTACAAAATGAACCGTTGCACTTTTCTTTATCCCCCGTATCCAATACTTTTTTAAAAGTATAGTTTCTTTTATTTTACCCGGTTGTATTTATAATTTAAATTATTTGAAACTATGTGTTAAAGGGGTTTTGTGTTGCCATTTACATTCGAATTTCTTTAGCAGTTACTAAACTTTTTTCACATGGCTTATCATTTTTTCTAAAATTTCGTAGTTGTCTTTTGTTTTAACAAATTGTTTGATTTTCCATGAAATTTTTGTTTCTAGATTTTTCTTTTAGGTTTACTGTTTTATACAAGTGGGTTTTATTGCAAAATAAAATTTCATTGGTTCCTAACGATACATGATTTTCATCTAGAGATAAATGTTATTTTAATCGTATTTTCTTTTATATAAATGTTTATTAGTAATACCATGCGTCTATGAATAAAGAAAATATAAATACTTGTTCCTTATTGGCATTACTCGGCTGGTGCGAATATTGGTAGGTTTTAAACCTTTTTCAAACATAGCCAACATTGTTTTCATGAACTCTCAAGTGTCCGGATGATAATCTAAGACTTTCACAGATTCAAGAATTTTTGATTGCAAATAAATACTATGTATAATAAATCTTTTGAACTGATACATTTGTGTTTGTTCTTAAAAGTTTTTATTGTGTTTTACTGTTTACGTAATACAGCAGCATCGGTCCTAAAATGACTTAGTTTGTTCCAATCAATTTTTCCTCGAATTTGTCGAGCCAGTGAACATTATGTTTGCTGTTATGCTCTTCATAGCGAAGGTGTTGAGTTATCAGGTGTTTCAACATAGGTATTTATAACTGGGGATCTACGATTTGATATTTTACAAAGACATAATTTAGTTTCCTTTGAAATGTATTTATCTTCAATTATAAGTACGTCTGCGTCTTAAATCACCATCACATATTTGGTGTGAGCAATTACGTAAATACAAAACAAGAGCTTTCTACACTGGTAAGTTTGACAACGCCGAGACCAGCTTCGTGTGCAATTATTGTGGCCCAGGTCTTTGATCTCACCAGCTTTCTTCTCGTTGCAAAGTTGTTGTTTTTTCGCATTGTGTTGCTGGGCGTGTGACGTCACACGCTAAATACATGTTCGTGTATGAATAATGTTTCTTCGGAGATGACGAGGACCTAGTTTTCTCTTGTGTGTTCTGTGGGAGCCAGGCGTTTGCCCACCCCTTGACGGATCGTGACGATGCGGTGTTGCCGCCCTAGCCGGAGGGCTCTTATTGGGGAAGTAACTGGCTGTGTTCAAGGTACGGTAGTAGGTTTTGATGGTGTCTGCCGAGGGGGAAAAAAAAGATGATTTACCAAGTTAAAAGTGAAGTTGAAGATTTTCGTCGTGGAATCATTTTATGTCTAGTGAGTAGTTTTATTTTCAGGATACATTGATTTAACTTAATTGGGGCATAATATATGTTTGTGACGATTTATTTTTTAAGATTCTGTTGGTTTTTTTTAGTTTTTGTTATTTTTAGCGTTTTACAAATTATTAGGAATCTCAAAATTATAAAAATATTTAATTTAATTTTATCTATTGGCTCTATTTATATTACCATACGTCATACCGTTATAATTAAATTGTACTAGTGATTGTTAAAGCGCCGTTTTGAACGTAGATTTGTTGTTATAAGACAATTAAAAATGTTCGTACTATGAATATGAAATAAGTGATGATTGAGGATACATCTTTATTTTTTTGTGCAACGTCGAAGAACAATATGTATGGTATTATGTATATTATTTTTTCACCTGAATTGAATGTGCCATCTTTGTAAACGTGTCATAATACTAGTCTCAAGTTTCGTTTTAATAATAATTTGTGTTGAAAATACAAATAATATTTATCTGACATAAACAATAATAGTTTGTCACAAAAAAATAATGCTATTGTCAAAATGTGACTACTTTCTGGCCGCATGTACACCTAGTTTTCCCATGAAAGGTAGAAATATTACCATAACAGATTACACTATGACCCGTTCTTGTAAGCTACACCATAGTGGAAACTTACCATGCATTCTCTTATGGTGTAGCTTATAATACACGGCCATAGTGTAATACGTCAAGGTAAGACTGATACCTTAAATAGTAAACGGAGTGTATATAATAGATATCAATTGGTTGCGATTATATTTAAGGTTGAATATTTTGTGGTCCCGCAGATTAAATTAGTTTTTAGGTCATTGGGTTTTTAAAAAAATCGTAAAACAAAAGAGCACCGAGGAACGAAACTTCAATTTTAAGAATCTCTTATAAAATTGTCAATCTTGAGTATTAAAAAAAAAAGAGAGGATGGGAAACTTTTGTCATGAAATTTGAATCGTACAAAAA